>BPLQ01010220.1:0-77547 GCA_021605075.1 Caerostris darwini
AAGGACGCTTTTATTCACATTTATGTATAAAATCCCGATCCGATCGTTTCACATTCAGATTTCCACGTATTAAAGGATTACCCAGACTTCCCCTATTACCGGAAATGACTCTTAGCATGCGCGAGTCTTGGTATTTTATTCGAATGAAATGAAAAATCCCAAATCCACACGCCCTCGAATTTGCTCGCGTGCCATATGGGAATTTGTTGGAAGAGAAAAGTGTCTCAGGGAGCAGACCTGATTGTCTTCGAAAGGATTAGGTGCGAGAGGAGAAATGGATGAAAGGATGAGCAATATAAATTGATTTGGAAAATAGAAAAACATTCTCAGCGATCTGACAGCCTGGAAGAAAGGTTGGTCCTCCTGTGAGTTGAACGCTAATTTTTTGCTTTCTGTGTAGAGAAAAACGATTGTTTGTAGTGAGAACTTTTAGTAAGGATTCTTTACTAGTACAGTGAATCTCAGAAAATGGATTCAAAGCGCACAATCTCATATAAAAAATTAAAGTATTATTAAATAAAAACCAGAATAGATTTTGATGACTTAATAAAGTATTATTGATTTTTGTATGCTAGACACAGTGATGTAGATTATAGATGATACAGATATGCAGATGATACAGTGTTATCACTGTTATGTTACACTTTGTGAGCCTTTTACTCTGCTGCACATTTGCGATCACTCCAAAATGATGCCTTCTAGAAAACGCACATCCCATTCCTCTTCAAACAGGAGAAGACAAGTATATGTCTAAATGAAATTACATGAAATGCGAAATACACTCATGTCCATAAATTCAAGATAATTCAGGAATCACACAGAAATTGAACTCTAAAAATAAAGAATTTCACCTGTAGAATTATCACACACACATCTTGAGAAGGAGAATATGCAAATTACAGGGAAACCACCAGATGGCGCGGATAGTACGTCACAATGACGAGAGTGTAAGAGAGGGGTATATAAGGAATGGTGGCAAAGAAGTAAAAATTGTTCACAAGCGCTTTAAAGCCTTTCAGTGCAATAACCGCATAGTTGTGGCACAAGGAAGCATTTGGATGATTTTTACGTGGTAGAATTATCGGACGACTGGAATATGGACGTACCCAGCTGGAAGTATCCGAGGAACTTGGAATCGCCCAGAGTGTCATCTCCAGGCTTTGGCAACGATTCCAAGATGATGGTAATGTGAGTAGATGTTACAGCACAGGTCGCCCCCGAGTTACAACGCCGAATGAGGACCGGTATTTAGCAGTTACTGCCAAAAGAAACAGACGGAGCACAGCATCAGACCTGTCTCGTCAGAAGGGAGACAGAGAAGGACTCGTCCTTTCCTATTATCATGCTGGTTCCTTCCTATAAAAAAAAGCATGTTAGTTTTAATTAAAGAATGCAAAATCGATGCACTAGAAATTCGCGCATGCAGGAAATACGATTTATTTTTTTTTATAAATAATTATGTTATTGTAAAATAATTATTAGTTCTCAGTTGATAATGTCATTTAAAGTAAATTTTTTTTATAATTTATCGAAAACAAAATTAATAAAGCTGCTTAGAAAAAATATTAAGCATCTTAATACATAAAAATGCTAGTTAAAAAGCATAATTTAAATAATGTTAATTGGGATATGAGGAATCTATAACTTACAAATAAAAATTCTTTTTTTTTTTTTATAAGAGTTTCTGGATCGGATTTAATCTTTCGTGATTTTGATTATACTTAAATATGAAAGAGAAAATTGTTTTTCCGATAAATTACACGACGTTAGCTATATTTATTTTAAATCAACATGTTATAATCTCAAAGAGCAATAGATTAACTTAGAAAGGCTTAGGCAAAAATTGTGTTTAATAGTATATGATAAAAAGATACTATTGATGTGATATTCGAAAGTAATTCTTCTACTCAAGGAAGGGCTAATTTTTAAATATTTTAGTCCGAATAGTTTTGGGAAAGGTATTTGTAATTATAAAAATTTATTTAAATAATTATGTTTACGAGTACTATGTTAAGTAAATTAATTCAAACTTAAGAATAAAAAAAAATCTAAATATTATGAGTAAGATAATTTTTAAAACATTTTTCCCAATAAGAAAATATTTTTCACGCCTTTTTTCAGCTGTTACCATATAGTTTTCCAGCTGTTCATTTTCCATGCAGAAATGTAATTTTTAATAGATAATAAAATGAAGGACGTTGAAATAAATTGATAGAAATTTCACTCAAGAGTTTCCTCTAACGTTTTCATTTTAAATAATGAGAAACGCAGGCCATTACGTCCACTTTTATTGTTAAATATGGAACATAAAGGACTGATTTAGGTAAGATTCAACTACACTCATGTCCATAAATTAACGATTATTCAGAATCACACAGAAATTGAACTCTAAAATAAAAATTTCACCTGTAGAATTATCACACACATCTCTTGAAGAAGAATATGCAAATTACAGGAAACCACGAGATGGCGCGGATAGTACGTCACAATGACGAGAGTGTAAGAGAGGGGTATATAAGGAATGGTGGCAAAGAAGTAAAATTGTTCACAAGCGCTTTAAAAGCCTTTCAGTGCAATAACCGCATATTTATGGCACAAAGGAAGCATTTGGATGATTTTTTACGTGGTAGAATTATCGGACGACTGGAATGTGGACGTACCCAGCTGGAAGTATCCCAGGAACTTGGAATCGCCCAGAGTGTCATCTCCAGGCTTTGGCAACGATTCCAAGATGATGGTAATGTGAGTAGATGTTACAGCACAGGTCGCCCCCGAATTACAACGCCGAATGAGGACCGGTATTTAGCAGTTACTGCCAAAAGAAACAGATGGAGCACAGCATCAGACCTGTCTCGTCAGCTATCGGTACGACAGTTTCAAGGCAGACCGTGTACAGACGCTTAGGGAACATTGGTCTATATGCTCGTAGGCCTGTCAGATGTGTTCCACTTACCGCAACTCGCTGTCGCCTGCGATTAACCTGGAGTAGAGAGCATGCATTGTGGACACCGCAACAGTGGTCTGGTGTGATGTTTTCCGACGAGTCCAGGTTTAGTTTGCAGTCTGATTCTCGCCGGACTTTCATATGGAGAGCGCCAGGTACACGTTACCACCAAGAGAACACCATTGAACGACACCATTACGGTGGTGCAGGATGGCTCGTTTGGGGAGGAATTATTCTTGGTTCCAGAACTGACCTGCATGTTCAGAGTGTAACGATGACAGGCCACATCTATCGGGATGTCATTCTGGAACAACATGTACGTTTGTTTCGGGGCGCCATGGGTGCTGAATTTCTGTTTATGGATGACAACGCCCGTCCTCGCCGTGCAAACATTGTAGACGAATGCCTTCAATTGGAGGATATCACCCGTATGGATTGGCCAGCATACGCACCGGACTTGAATCCAATAGAGCATGTGTGGGATATGCTTGGCCGACGAATTGCAGCTCGTCAACCCCCTCCCACCTGTCAACCGGAACTTCGAAGGGCATTGCTTGATAAGTGGTGTAATATTCCCCAAGATCAGATTGATAATTTGATACTCAGCATGCCTAGGCGTTGCAAGGCCTGTATTGCGTCGTCCGGGAGACATACTCCATATTAACCATCATACTAACCATGTTATACTGTTTTTTGTAAATAGTTTCTTTTTTGAAATTTGCTCCAGGGAGTAAAAATTGCAATTTTTATTAATTATGTCAAACATATAGCATCTTTTTTGCTCTTTACCTTTTGTTTAATAAATAGACTTTACAAATAAGTCAAATTTGTTTTGCTTCTGTCTCTTTCTTTGCCTGGACTTCATTATCCTTAATTTATGAAAACAAGAGAGGTACAAGAGAAAACTCAATGCTAATTGAAATAGCAATTGGGTTTAAACATGCCTCCTTTGGAATGAGAGGCAAGTAATATGATTAAATGAATTGAAAATAGAAATAAAATTTATGTCTTTCTTATGATTATTCTTTTCAATCTATCATGTAATCTTTAATAATTCAAGTATAAAAGTTGTTGATATTTTATGTGCATTGTCTCCCAAAAGTGTTTATACACTTTAAAAATTTATAGAAAAAACACTGTAGCCTAAAATTAAATTGAAATATTAAATAAAATATTTTTTCATATAACCTCTAAGTGATTCTGAATAAAACTAAACAATTAAAAAATAGACTAATTTTCTTTTTATTAAAATGAAAATGCAAGGAGGCAGAGAAGGAACACATCACAAAAGCACACCAAAATATTTTCTGTTAAATTCAACAATAAAATTATAGTCTATAGCTTTTTTTTATTTGATGATATTTAAAAAAAATTCTTCGGCTTTAAATTTGTTTGCCTATTTCGTTATATTTTATTTATTAATTAAAAATGGTTCATAATTGTAAGGAAACGACGAATAGCATTCCAAAATTGATTATTTTTCATTATAGTGGTGGTAAATCTGTTCATGTATTGCTAAATGAGTAAATTTATTTTATTCTTCAATGCTGTATATGATAAAATGCTTTAAAGAAGAAAACAAGATTAGTGATGTGTGATCAGATATTTATAGTTAGAAAATTGTGAAAAATTCATGTTTGAGTGCTGTACAAATTTCTAAATAATTTTACTTTTTTAATTTCATCTGAAACTGTTTGATGAGTGTTCATATCATCAGTATTACATGGGTATTTTGTGCAAAAAATAGAAATCTTTCGCTTTGCTTTGAGAAATCATTGATTAAATCCAAAACATATTGGAATCATGTCTTATTTGTGAATGAAAGTAAATTTAGCATTTACATATAATTATGCATATAATAGTGTGTATATTTTTATGTAAAAGAAAAAAATAAGTAACTTAATTGGAACAGTAAAGCATTATGGTAGTTTCCTTGTATGGGTATGCAAGTCAGTATCACTTTAATAAATGTTTAAAAAAAAAATGTGTAATTATCAACTCAAAATTTGGATATTGGAAACAATTGTTTTTTATCAAGATAATTATCTGTTGGGTTTATAACTTTCCCAATAATAAATTATTTGTTATTTTGACTTGGTTGCATAGATATTACATTAACTTTTCTAATTAAAGGGTTACAACTTTCTTTTTCCAAGTTGAAAAAAAAAAAAAAAAAACTTTTAAGTAAATTGCAGAGGAAATCAATTTTTATTAAGATATACTCAAATGCCTTTAATAAGACTACATAATACAGGTTATTGTTGCAGTAACATTGCTGAGTTTGGTTTACAGTTATAATGCCAATTATATAAAATAAATACTTATAATAAAATAAAATTAACAAATACAAAAATTATTATTTTTATTTAAATTTTTTCATTAATTGTATTTTTTATCATACTAGAGCTTTTCACAGACAGCAAGCTGATTTGTGCAGCCATCTAGTAATAGGAATCTTGAGTTATTCAGTCCCAACATAACTTGGTTACTAGTGAAGGAGTGATGATACCAATTGTTTAAAATTATCATCTATAATTTGTTCTTGGGCTGTTTGCTTCATAATCATTTATAGACTCTTCCTCAACTTTTTTCCTCAATTTTTGTAGTGAATTGCGAGATGTACTGAAGCTGGCAGAACTGTCTTGGAGAAGCTTTTTCATTCTTTTGTGTAAAACCAAATATTAATGGATTATGACCAGTAAGAACAGTGATTTCTCTACCTTCTAACATATATTTGAAATTTTTTTACAGAGAGATGGATACCTAATAACTTGGATCATAAGTGCTATAAGCTCTCTGTGTACCTTTTAATTTTTTTCAGTAAAAGGCAATTGGTCTCCAATTTTCTTCTCTAAATTGTTGCAAAATTAAATCTAGAGCCCAATCTGAAGCATCTGTGTATAAAAATAGTCCAAATTTAAAGAAATATAAAAGTGAAGTATTTACAAGATCTGTTTTGCATTTTTCGAACATTTGTCTAACTCCATCAGTCCAAGAAACTTTTCTTTTGTTTTCTTCTTTTATACCTTTTAACATTTCATGGAGAAGTGCTTGAGTTTGAGCAGTATCTTTTAAATATCTGTGATTGAAATTTACCATGCCCTGGAAAGTGAGTAGTTCATGCAATATTGATAGAAACTTATAATTCAAGATTACTTGAATCTTTATAGAAGAAGATGAGAAATCTTTAACAGTGATAAGATAGCCTAAATAATTCAATTAGATCAACACCAATCATAGACTTGGAAGCCATATTCATCTAATTCTTTAAATACCATTTTTAAGTGTATGTTCTTCGCAGGATGAACTAACTAATATATCATCCAAGTATAGAAAAAAAAGCCTAGTCCATGAAAAACTTTGTTACTAAATCTCTGGAAAGTGGGAGGAGAATTACAAATTCCAAAGTTCATAATGTTACATTCTTATAACCTAAATGAGCTGATAATAACAGTTTTTGGTTTATCCTCTTCAGCTGTTGGAATCTGGCAGTAGGCTTTTAGTAAATCCATTTTGGTTTGGTTTGGTTTGCCACTCTACGGTCATTTTTTTCTTTGGGCTAAGTAGACCAGGACCTACAGTTTAATTTGCATTCCAAACCACTAACAAACATCCATGTTACCGCCAGGATTCGAACCTGAAGCCTGTAGTACCAAAGGCTAGAGCGCTAGCCAATTGCCATCAGGCTGCCAAATCGATTTTGGAGAAAATGACTTTATATTTTAAGATTAGGATGTCTGTATGATTTGATTTGTTTATTCAGACATGTGTAATCACCACATGGTCATAAGATACAATCCTTTTTATCTACCTGATGTAAAGAACTAGCCCAACAATATTTACCATTAGGGTCAAATCTTTTTTTAGATTTACTTTTACTCCTATACTGATTATGCCTCTACCTCTTAGTTCACAATCGAGGAATCTTGTTCATACTTGCTAATTGGAGTTCTAATGATGATAACTTCTTCAAGAGGTTGTCTACAACTTCTGTTTTTGTACATAAGTTTATTCTGCCATTGTGAATCGTCCATGAAATTACACTCCACAGTTCCTTGGGTTTATAATTTTTCCAATAATAAATTATTTGTTATCTTGATTTGGTTACATAGATTGCATGAACTAGACTGATTAAAAGATTGCAACTTTTTTTCTTTTCCAAATAAAAAAAAAATCTTTCCTTTGATTGTACAATAGAGACATTTTCTATTATAAGATACTCATGTACCTTAACTAAGATTACATAAAACTACTTGAATATAGATTATTATTGTTGCTGTTATAAATTGCTCAGTTTGATTTAAAGTTAGAATGTCATTACATCAAATAACTACTTATAATAAAGCTATTCAATTAATCAATGAAATTAACAAATAGAAATTTTTTATTTTAATTTAATTTTTAAATTCCTTATATTTATTACACTATAGACTTTCGCAGCAAGTTGATTTGTGCAGCCATCTAGTAGCAGGAATCTGAGTTATTCAGTCCCAGCAGGTCCCAAGCGTACAGCTCTCAACTTTTGCGTTTAGTGTCTCTTTAATTGGATACAAATTATGAAAATCACCTCAGTTACTGCATTTAAATCCATTAGAACACATTTGGAGAGATTTAGAGGTCAGAGTACGATGACAAGACTTTAAAATGAACATCAAACTGAAAACAGTATTGACTGAATTATGGTGGGACTTTAACGCAGAAATTATAAAAAGAAAAAATAAATTAAAAATAATATAAAATAAAAAAATTGCTATGAAATAAATAAATAAAAATGAGTAAATTCTATGTCCAAACATTTAAACAATGTTGTTGTAGCAGGATATCTTATTAAATACTAATTCACCAAAATATTATGTTTACTAATATACTTACTACTTTACTATATAGATTTTTTCTAAGTGTACAAACTTTTATAAAGCTACTTTTTTTTTTTTTTTTTTTTTTAAATTTTACTACGTTTTAAAAATATATATTGTAATTTTATTTAAAAAAAATATGAAGATAATTATAAAAAAATTTTTCATTCTGAAATATTGATTTTTATTAATGGATAGAGCAGTATTCCATTAAAATTCGTAAGTATACGAACACTTTTCGTAACCATCTTATTTTATTCGCATTGAGAATTCAAACTTCAATTTACATATAAAAATCTCTCCCTTTTTCTGTATAAATATGGATAAACTGGAAATGATATAATTTCAAAAGATTGATTCGATTTAATTCAAAACAAATACATTGCTAAGCAATTAAATTAGCAATAAATTTGTTTTATATCGCATATTTTTTAACAAAAAATATTCCTGCTTAAAATATTTTCACTCTTAATGAATTATTTTATGATGAAACATATTAGTAAGTGTTAAAAATTATTTTCATTCCAAGTATATTATTTTACACTGAAACATTTTAAGTATGTTAAATTTTTGAAATTGGAAATTCTAAGTGGATTTGTTAACTTAAATACACATCATCTGTTCTAGTAAACTTAAACTAACATTTGTTGTGGAAATAATAATTAACCAATAATTTCAACTCTTAAACTGTTTTCTGTTGTTAAATATTTTTCAATCAAAATTATAATTATTGAAAAAATTGCATCAAATTTGTCAAACTATGTGGACTTATATAAAAAAAAACATTTACATTTTATAAATAAAGATTATAAAATTCTATAGCAATGCATAAAATTTTTATTATCCTAGGATATATTAGTCAAAAGTTGCATTCACATTGGTAAAATATATTACTACTAAAGTATCTGTTAAATAACATTAAGTTTGAGATCTTTTAAAAAATTTTTAGAATCATTTATTTATTGTCTAAGGCTACCATTTCAATGTTTGTATTATTTCTATTTAAAATAAGGTAGCTAATGTGTACTTAAAAAACTAGAATACACTTTTCTCTCTCTCTGTGCACACACACACACACAGTAGACAAGAAAAAGAGCACTGCAAAAGCAGATAAAAGATGTACAAATATACTACTACAGGAAAAATGAAGACAACTGGGAAATCAGCAAAAATCCATAAGAAAACAGTTTCAATCATTCCATACATTTCACTCTAACCCTTATATCTTTCCATTTTGTGAATTATTGCGTATCAAATGTATTAGCAATTGACAAATACTCAAACTCTAAAAATTTGCACATTAATTTCTAATCATCCAATTATCATCTTAATGGCCATATCATTTTTTAATTTTACATGTTATGAGGTTTCTCATCAACAAAACAAGTATATCTTTCCAATTGGATATCCTCCTCAGGTTAACAATCGTATGGTCAGGTATCATGTAACTTGAATCCAAATTTTCTATAAAACAGTGCTGAATTTTAAAGCATTGCTGTATTGTAGTGTAACCATATGGAAGAAATGTTCCTCAATGGTTTTAAAATACTTCGCTGTATGTAGCTGTTATCCAATCATGTAGTGGACAAAAGAAAAAAAAAATGCTGTTTATAACTTTATAAGGGTACCTAATCCTTCAAAAAACTATTTTCAAAATATTATAACTTTTCTTATGAATTTTGGCTGCTTTCCTGGACTACTCATTTCCCGCTCTGTACTTGTATATTTGCAAATTTTCTTTAAACAATTTTTTTTTCTTCTTTCTTCCCATGATAGGAAACGAACTCATGAAAATTTAAGTATAGTAGATGTTGTTTTAGGGCTTTTTATACAGATGATTATGCTTTTGATAAGTTCTTTCTCCATTTTTTGTATGTTATATTTCCTGTGGGTTTTTATTTAGATCAGAAAGAAGAAGAAAAATCAAGTAAAAGATAATTCATCCAGAAAATCATTAAAAATCCATAAAAAATGCAGTTCTGTTATCGTAAAGATAACATTTTCTAGGAATATAGTACCTACTTGCAGGACATGTTAATTGCAATTAATGTTATTTCTGCAATTAATGTTTATTTAATTATTGCCATTCATGTTATTGCTTTGTAGTATAAGACTGGGCCTAAAACAAAATATGATGTATTTTGGTAATGTTGGTCAACTTAAGAAAATTTTATCTATTAATTTATGTATAGGCTTTATGATATTAAATTTTGTCATTTCAGTGAACATGTTATTTGTGCACACTTAGAATTTCAAATGAATTTTTTTATTTTTGTAATTTATTTTTTTAAATAGGATTAATTTGGAGAAGCATGAAAATATTTTTATATGTTATGTAATTTTTGATGCAGTTAACATATTTAATCAATTTGGGTGAACAAGTGTATGAAGTGTTGTTTAATGTAGTGGTCCTCAAACCTGACTACTGTTGCCTCCTCCTTATTAGCAAGATAAAATTTTGTTGAATCCCATTTGACTGGTTTCATCTTTGAATGTTATAATTAATTTGATTGTTTCTTTAGTTAATTTTACTTAGCAATAGATGAATGGCAAATTTTAAAATTTAATTTTTCATAATAGTTTTAGTTGCAATCTATCAATTTTATTAATATTTAATTTCATATTAATATTAATTTATTCATATTTAATTTTGTAATGTTTAACTGCAAATATTTAATTTCGTACTGAAAATGCAATCAAGCATTTTAATGGTCATCATTCATCAATGAAATGAGCAGTTTGCTTTTAAGAATTGTTTTCTCATCTAATAATTAATCAGAAAGTCATTCATTTGATTTTGACTTGATAATAGCAAATTAAAGATTTCAAACCGTAACAAATATGTTGTGAAAAAAATTCAGACCAAAAACTAATTTTGATCAGAAATGGGAATTCCTTACTAATCACAGACTGATTATTATTAATTTTAGATTTTATAGTAATTTAATTTTGTGTTCGCTAAATAATTCTTCTACATTTTTTAACTTTTCATTTACATAAGATAATTCAAATTTGATCTGTAAGAAATATGGCATGTCCTTCTTTCAGCATATATGTGATCCTATTTTCACACCTAGGGGCATCATGTCATCAATACATTTACGAATTATTGGCTTAATGAGTATGTTGTATGTAGCTGAAAATAAACTTAATGCTGTAGGAACAATAATTCAATAAGCTGTAGAATACTGTAATTTTTTTCTGAGTTTTGAGAAACAAAATATCTTTAGTTCTGAAATAACGAAATATATTTTGTAATTGAATGCAAAGTCATTAATTTAATCAATGTCACTCGTTAATCTTGATATATTTTGTTTGTTCAGCAATGTAGAATTTGTGTATTTGTTAGACAATATGTAAATATATTTACTATGTAGGTTATCAAGACTGAAATACAAAAGTGTGTGCATGCTATTGGTATATAAATTACTAATTTTATTTTGTGAAAGCACTTGTGTTTAAATGAAAACATCACTAATTATTTTTACCCAACTTTCTAGGCTTTTGAAATTTTATTTTTTAAATACTTTCATTTATATTAGAATGTTTGTATATTATCTAAAATTAAGTATTTTATTTGTTATAGGAAGCCATACTGTAGCAGAAGAGTATGAGCATTTACCACCAGAAGAAGCTAAAAAACGACTGTTTTCTTTAGCTTTAAAAATGGATGCTAATGGAGACAAATATGTTGATAAAAAAGAATTAATTGATTGGGTTTTAAAATCCTTCAAGTAAGTTTGTTTGAATAATATATTTTATAATATACTTGATTACTTTTAGAATATTTTTATGTGTAGTTCTAAAAACGAAATGTATGATATTTTTACCAAGAAAGATTACATTAAAAATAAACTTAGTGAGATATAACTTATAATATGCCATAAAAGTTTATTATTAAATTATGTATATCATAAATCTTAAGTTTATAAATATATGTAATTTTTATTAATAGAATTTTTTAATTTTTTTGTTTTAAATATTTCTGCTGAATTTAGTGTGCCATATATATAAAATTATTTTCATGAAAATTTATATAAAATGTTAAAAAAAGTTTTAAAAAAAATATATGCATTGAATTATGTTTTACTATTAATTATTACAAATGCTGCTTTTAACAATGAATTAAAATCTTTCATTCAGTATCTATATTAATTTTATTGCTTTCATATTGCTTTAATTTTATTCTTGTGCAATGTACTTCAGATATACTCTTTAAATCACATGTTTAATTATTTTTTTTTTTAATAGAAGTCATTTCATTTCTTAAATTCCCTTTCTAAACAAGAAAATAAAAATTTTGTTTCATTCACATTCATTTTAAGGGCTAAAACATAAGTTTCTGTTTTGATTTATAATAAGGGTCTACAAACTTTTTAGTTTAAGGGTCACACTGATTCCTCTACTAATCTCCAACTGTCTTAGGACTAGGCTGGGTCCTGGCTAGTTCCAAGGACCTAGCTAACTCTCATCAGCTAGCTCATTTTGGAACTGTTAAGTATCTATGGTGCTAGGTGTGGATTCCATTCCTTCACAATTTCGGTTGGTACTTACAAGCAAGTGTCAAAAACATATCGTTGGGGTGGAGATGCCATCTTGCATTATAGTCATGCAGTGCCATCTTCTGGGAAGCTGTGAAATTATGTAAAAATGTCAATTATGCTTGGTTAGTCAAAGTATACAGTACCATTTTGTAGCTAGTAGCAGAGTTAGAGCATTTGTATATTATAAATTTTGCAATGTAATTCAAATAAACTGGAAGGGCCATATTGATGGTACTTGCAGGCCAGTATTGGGCCATAGTTTGTAAACACGATAACATCAACTACTTTAACTCTCAAATATTTGTACAACCTTAATAAATATGATAATGAATAATAAGATATGCTACATATAGGTGATAATGAGATATACTATATACTGCCTGAAATATTTAAAGATAAATTATATAATAAATTTTTACATTTAATAATGAGAATCAGTTTTTTTAATGATAATATATACATGCATTTATAATTTATAATGAGTTTTTCTTAAGTTATCTTTAAAAAAAAGTTCTTGCATATTATAGAAGTAGTTTTCATGCACATATTTATTTTTACTTCTCTACTATTCAATTCTATTTTTGTATGTTATATATATATATTTCATTATTTCTGTTTTTTATATATATGTTTAAAATATCCTTTAGATCTCTAACTGAAGAAGAAGCAATGGATGAAATGGAAGATGAAGATGAAAATGATGATGGTAAAGTAACATGGGAAGAACATGTATCTGAAACTTATGGCATGTATGGTGATGACTTGGTAGTGAATCAGACACCAGAGGATATGGAAGTAATTATTTCTTTAACTAAATTTATAAAAATATTAAATGATGAAATTTTGATATAAAAAAATAATTTGCCAGAAATTTTTAAAAATACTTTTTGCATAAGATATATTAAATAAATTGTGTCGGTTATATTTCAGATAGATAAGAGCTTTCTGTACATGATTTAACAAAAGTTGTAGAATAACTTCACTTTTTAAGTAGTAGAATACTTTTAAAAAATTTCAAATTTAAATTTTTTAATTAATTTTAAAATTATTTAAGACATGCACATTTCTTTTGTGATATATTTTTAGTAAAATTTCAGTGAAATTTATCTCTTTTGAAGATATAAAAGAGAAGTAAATTAATTTGTGAGGTTATTGATAAAGCTAAAGAATTTTTAAATTTGCTTAATGTTTGCTGTTGTGCATTGTTTTGTTATTATTAATATCTATTGCAACATTCTTTTTTCTAAAACTAAAAAGAGGATTTCCAAATTCTTGATTTTAATGCCCTGATATTATAGTATTTTTATCCAAACTGCAGTGCATAAGTATTTGCTCACTTCATTGCTATTATTTACTTGTTTACAAAAAATTTATTTTGGTAAAATGTGAAAAATTTAGAATTATAGGTACAATAAAAAAAAATATTTAGTCTTTTTTATTTATTAGTTTGGTTACTCCAAAGCAAGTCTATGTTAACAAATTGAAGTTGCAATTTTGTTGTTTAAATGCTATTTGTTTTTGGCAATTTAATGTTGATTGCAATAAACTATTTATATTTTTTTGATGGTTTATTTGCGTACTTGAATGTAAAATAAATGACTTCTAATTTAAATTCTGTCTAGTCTTTCAATAATGAGTATTTATTTGCTGACAGCTTTTTTTTCACGTTTATCTTTTATAAAGGTAGAACTATGTTTTTTTGAAATCTATGCATTAAAAATTGCAAATGATCAAATGTAACAAATAGTTATCAAATTGCCTGGAATGTAAATTTGGTGAATTGTTGATTGTGTCAATAAATTTTAAAATGATCAAGCATTGTCTTGCAAAATATGACCAAATATACAATAAATACTTCATAACTCGAACCAAGGAATAAATTTAATAGTTTGCTTTTTGACAAATACAGAGTTACCAAGTCTTCAAAATTTTAGCTTTTCTTCTACCTACCAGTTTTCATCTTAATTCTGATTTTCTGTTCTTAAATTTTCACCCAATTTTCATCTTTTTTGGCTCAGAATTTCATTTTTTGCAACCCAAAATGTGATCTTCAAACCATCATTCAACTCAAGTTGTATGGCACTCATGAATCTTGATCATGCAATTATACTCATCTGACAAAGTCTTCAAAATGTCATGTTCCAGTAATACAATGAGTACAATAGGAGCTCTTTAATCCAGTACCATGGCCATGCTAGATTAGTAGGTGTGCCAAATTATCGAGTTTCAATATACAGGGCGGCGATATCAGGGAAAAGTTAGAGAATTTTATCGCTCTGGGAAAATTGCTGACAAGAGTATTTCATGCATGTGTGCGATCGGCGATGTTGCACTATCATTTCTCTGAATCCAAAGCCTAATGTCACCAAGTTAATGATCATAGCAACGGCAATCGTGGGTAGCTTTATTCAAGGGTCTGGTGACATTTTGGAATTTCATCATGATAAGAAGAGCAATAAGTTGATGAGTATGGCTAATAGCAGCCCTAATGAAACTTTGTGAAAGAGCGTTTTTCATTCTCCTTTTATCTATTGCTTTTCATTCATTAAGTTCTTATCAATGTTTATTACTTTTGGAATGTCATGAGTAATGTATTTCACGATGTATGCTACCTTTAAATTAAAGATAGATTCATTATCTTGTAAAAATTTCCAGTATTTTTACTTATAAGAATTGTAATATACTGTTTTAGTAGATTTTTTAAGATGTTCATTCCGTTTTTTAAAATTAAATTTCATAATAATATATTCTTTCCATATTAAATAACTGGTAAAAGGGTTTTTCATAATGTATATTGTACTCTTACAGTGATTTTGAGTAGGGAGAAAGTTACAAAACTAATATAATTAATAGTTGTAAATAAGGGAAAGGCCAGAACCTTTTTTTCACAGTTTCTGTAGCCACTGTGATATAGTTTTAACGGGGTTACTAATATAAATCACACTAGATAAAAATTTAAATGATTAAAACATGTACATATTTAATCTGTTTGCCTATTCTGATTCTGTATTGACAGTATAAATATCTGACGTATTTACTAATTATTTAGTATTATTAAAAGTATTTCTAAGAACATTACAAAGTATTTCAAATAATTCTAACAACTACAAAATCAAAATTCATATATTGAACAATAATTTACTTGAATAATTTTGTATTGATAAAAAATATAGCACAAAAGAAAAATTAATATGCAATGTTAGTTTAAACAAATTGTGACAAGCTACTGCTGACAAGTTGTTATTGTTTATGAGTATTATTGTGTAGCTAAAATATATGATATCATGTTACTTCTGTGATTTGGATCTCTTAAAAAAAAATCATCACAAATTAATGAGTTCTGTGCTGCACTGAAAGTTACAATAACCACTGGGTGAAAATGTGATCTGCGGCTGTTGTGGCGTGGTTGTCAAAGTCATTAAATGCCAAATTCCACAGTAAAAGATCTGAAAGCAAACGACTCAATCAGTGTATGATTATTGAACATTTTGAACCATCGAATGCAAGATTTAAAGAGTGCTTATCAAGTGCAATTATAGGATGCTGTTTAATTCCTCGGCAGGGTAGAATATGCTTCTGTATAAAACTGGATTAGTCTATATAAGTTATGTGTACCACAGCAAGTATGTTAATTGTTTAGCCTAAATATTAAAAACTTTTATCTGTAGAGTTAAAAGAACAGAAATTTATAAATATTTGTTTTTAGTATTTTTACAATAGCACAATGAGCAATTGAATACATCAGACCATGCTGCTCCATTGTTTAAGAAAATATTCAAGAATAGCAACATTTCTCGAAATTATCAGTGTGTTTGAACCAAAACTTCAGCAATTATAAAAGAATGCTATAATTTAAGTATATCTTGGGGAGGGGGGATGAGATTGGCAATATTATAGATATTAAATGAGTTACAAAATGTGCTTACCTATATTAAATTACACAGCAATATTTTGGTTATCACTATTATTATTAAAACTTTCTTGGAGTGATAATGCCTTCATGGAAGAATAGCTGTTAAAGAAACCACTTTTAAGGCAAATTAAAGATGCATAAAGGTTAAGTTGGTTAAAAAAATAAAATATATGTAGTATTCAGCCTATTGAAAACTGGAAAAATATATTATGTGATGAAACAAAATTGAAAGATTTTGGCATCTGTCATTATCTCTTTGTTTATCGGTCAATAGGTGAGCAAGTTAATGTTTCAAGGATGTCATGTGAGGCTTTATAATGTTCTGGGGATGCTTTTAAAAGGTTTAATCAACAATATTCATGAAATTAGGGAATAATGAGAAAAGAACAATGTTTAAAATTTTTACAACAATAAATACTTGCATTATTTTGGTTCTTCTGTTTTAATTTAAAATTCATCTTTTTATCTAAATGGAAATAAAATATTTCTAAAATACCTACAATGAGTATTTGAGAGAATTAAAAGCAGAGGATTAATAGAAAAATTTTGTAAACAGTTTCGGTTGTTCCTAGACATTAATTCCATTCTATTATTATGGCATGAGCTTGACTGAAGTGTTCGAAAACAGTTACAGTCTATGTATGTACTGTAGAATATGTTAGAAAAGTCATGAAATAAAATTTGCCCAACACTGTTAAAAAAGATTTCCAAGGGTTTGTGAGGATGTTATTAAAAACAAAGGCATTGACATATTGATGAGGTAACAATATAATCAGATTAAAAAAAAAAAATTAAATTTTGTTTTTTTATATCAGCTGGATAATATTTTTTTTATGCTGGTATATACAAATATTTTTCGTGTCAAATTTCTTGATACTTTTTGTCAGTAGTTGTTTGACACTAAGTAGGTAAATATTTATTAATGGTAGTGTATATCAAACGAACAATTTTAACTCGTGCAAATTGTTTGTTAAAATATACAGGATCATATTCCTTCATAAAGTATCAATTTTTTAAAACGATTTTTAGACTAATTTTAAAATAAGCAGAAAAGCAGTAAAAACCCATAAGTAAACAATTATAATATCTTGAAATTTTAAAATCAAATACATTCAAGCCAAACAAAATCATTAAAACATAAGGAAACTTTCCTTTTTTTCAGAAAGTTTTTTTGAAGAAACTTTTATTATTTAATGAATTTAATTGCAATACCATTTAAGTTTTTAATTTCATGTGAAAAGTAAAGTAGAAATTTGCATGTTGTAAAAGAAAAGGAATGCCTGATTTGGAAGTCCTTGGGTTGTAATGGCATGAATAATGAGGATGAAATATATGAACAGGTACTAAATTGCACCAGATAACATCAAGAACACTGCTATATTTGCATACATTTAGTTTCTTTTAAAATTATTCTAACAACTTTTATGCTTGGTATTTTATTTATTTGTAAAAATTTTTTCAATGTCTGTTAATTTAGAAAAAGATTTGCTATGTAGTTCTGTTATATAAGGAAAGGCAAACATTTTGCAAATGTGGGCAATTATTGTATAAAGCATTTTTCTTATAATTGTGTGCTCCATTGCTAGTGTGTATATATATAATTATATTGTATGGGTATCCAGATTATGATGTAAGTAAAAGAAATATTCAAATGATGGACAAGATATTATAATTTTATAATATAACTTAATCTTATAATTAAACTTATCTTATTAAATAACTTAAATATTGAAGATCTGGAAATATTCTTAAGACATGGAAGATACTGATAATTCAGATATACTATTTATGGTTGAAAAATAATGTTCCAACTGATAAAGGCATTACATATCCTTGTGAGAAAAAATGAAGATGTTTTAAATATTAAGATCTATGATGAAAGAAGTCTGTTGAATGTTCATATGAGCTACAACAAAATAAAATTAAAAGTCTGGATAAAAACAAAAGTTCCTGAAATAAACTATTTAGGTCACTTTTAGTTGAACTTAAAAATCCTCTAATATGTAAATATTGTATATATGTAGATATTGTGGGGCCTGAATGGCCGAGTGTCTAGTTCTGTGGCGCTCGGTGCCATGGATGTTTGTAGTGGTTCGGAATGCACTTTAAACCATAGGTCCTAATCTCATATGACTGTAGAGCGACACAGAGCCCAGTCAGACTTCTCATCCATGTCATTCCCAAACTGTATAGGGGCAACACAGCTCTAGGCACAGTGGTGGGATCTGGTGTAGTAGTAGTATGTAAATATTGTGTTAAAGAAGCTCATTGCATCTGTAAACACACAGATATGAGCAACTACCTGTCAACATTTTGGGGGGATATACTTTTTATCATTCTTTTATCTGACACTAAATTGATATCAATTTATAATAAAACAAAATGAAATTTAAAAAAATATTTTTATAATTTCAAAAATTATTTATAAATAAGTTAATAACACGTTAAAATGTTACTTCATTGAAATAAGCATAGTTATTTTGAACTCTGATGCTTGAGTATTTAGTTTTTGTTAGACAATGTTTAATGAATCAAATTTTTTTATGAATTTAAGTACTTGAAACCTATCATTTGATTGATTGAAGTAATCAAAATACCCAAGAAAGGAAAGTATAAATATTGCTAGAAATTATGAAGTTAATTGAATTTTATATAATAAAAATAATGCTATAAACATGTTTTAATTAATAATGTTAAATTCTTTGAGATATTTTGAGTACTATATGCCTAATATAAATCTGTAGCGACACCTATTGATGTAAAATGGAATACAAATTGAACGACTTCTACTTTCACTGTTAAAAAGGGAATTTTCCCGCTAGAATAAAAATAGAACGTAGTAAGCGTTCGAAGTAGAATAAACATGTCGTAATTGTGAAAATTGATTATCGTCTTTTATTTTGCCGTCTGGATTTTAATAACACTACGCAACCTTTACAATACCGCCACATACTTGGTGACCCGTGAATTGTTTGCAAACAGTGAATTATTTACAAAATGACTGAATCTCATGAATCGGCGAAAAAAGATGAAGTAGCGCGGGTAAGTGTCAAAATACCTCCTTTTTGGGCAGAAAAACCAGAAATATGGTTCTTTCAAGTTGAAGCACAGTTTTCAATTTGTGGAATAACAGCCGAGGATACAAAATTCAACTACTTAGTTTCGCAATTAGAACCGAAATTTGTTGAAAGTTTGTGGGACATTATAAGTGATGATAATAGAACAAAATATACCGCTGCTAAAACACGATTACTGAATACTTTTAAAGAAAGCGAAAATAAGCGTCTTCAGACACTGCTGACAGGACTTGATTTGGGAGATCTTAAACCCAGTCAACTTTTACAAAAAATGAAAAACCTGGCTACTGATGGAATAACTGATAAGGTACTAACAACATTATTTCTACAAAAAATGCCTGATTCCGTGCGGAATATTTTACTAGTTAGTGAAGAAGGAATTGAAAAACTGGCATTAATGGCGGATCGTATTCTTGAAATGCAACCAAAACAAGAACTTTACCGCTTAAGCAATAATGTTTCACCAGGATCAGATGCCATGACTGAGTTACAACAACAAATTACATCTTTGGAAAATAAACTTGAAAAACTGAGTGTCACACGGAACTCTCGTTCCCAAACAAGAAATACAGGTGGTCGATACTCTTCTTCTCATCGAAGCAAGTCTCGCAATCGCTCTTACAATCATTCTGGCAAGTACTGTTATTACCATTTTCGTTTTCGAGAAAAATGTTTTCCTGATAAATGCAAAGCTCCATGTGCATGGAAAAATAATCCTTCGGAAAACCAAAATCAGCAACAGAATTAACGGCAGACTCTGCTGCTGAAAATACAACATATTGCCGTCAATACCGTCTATTTGTCAACGACAAAAAAACGGGTTTACCCTTTTGGTTGATAGTGGAGCGGACGTAAGTCTTATTCCTTATACTTCTAAACACAAATTTATTAGTGATTATAAATTATATGCTGCAAACAATACTGCAATCGATACTTTTGGTACAGAAATTTTAAATCTTGATCTAGGTTTACGCCGAGAATTTCAATTCCCATTTATTGTGGCCGAAATTAGTAAACCTATACTAGGTGCAGATTTTTTAAATAAGTTCAATTTATTAATTGATATAAAGCATAAAAGATTAATTGATGGTGTAACTAACCTTGCAGTTTATGGTAACATTGCACCCATCTCTATTAATGAATGTGTAAATACAACAAGCAGCTTATGTAAATATTCTGATTTATTTTCTATGTATCCCAATATAACAAAACCAAATTTTCTTAATTCAAATGTTAAACATAATGTAAAACATCATATTGTAACTAAAGGACAACCTATAAATTGTAAAGCACGACAATTAGATCCAAAACGGTTGGAAATAGCTAAAAGAGAATTTAAATATATGCTAGACAATAACATCATTAGTCCATCCTATTGATGTAAAATGGAATACAGATTGAACGACTTCTACTTTCACTGTTAAAAAGGGAATTTTCCCGCTAGAATAAAAATAGAACGTAGTAAGCGTTCGAAGTAGAATAAACATGTCGTAATTGTGAAAATTGATTATCGTCTTTTATTTTGCCGTCTGGATTTTAATAACACTACGCAACCTTTACAATACCGCCACAAATCTTTAAAAATATTGCAATATTGCTTTTTGCAATATTGAATATTGTTTATAAAAGTTTTTGTAGTTACGAATTATTTTTTTTTTTCTATAATGTCTTTATTACAAAGTTGATATATTTGCTGTATGTTTAAAAAAACATAAATTTTTTTTTTGTGAGTTATAAATCGTATAATTAGAATGGTTAAGCATAATTGTAAAAAGAATATAAAATATTGGTATGAAAAAAAACAAAAACAATGGCATTTGCAATGTTAGAAAATTTATTGAGAAATTTATCAATGTGATTTGCTTCTGATGCATTAAATATTGGAAGGTGAATTAAAGATATTCTGAAATGCTTTTAAATCTCTTCAAACAGTTTTTAGATTTATTATAACTACCTCTGAAAAGATTAAATAAAGTTCAAAAAAAAATTCTGTATTATTATATGATACATATAAATTTTTGCACAAATTTGAGCTAAAAGTGTAACAAGTTGTTATTGATTGTATCAAAATAAGTATAATATTAAAAATATTTATATTGAATGTAATAAAATATTTTCTTTAGAATAATGCATATTTATAGATTGAATTAAAATACAATTCTTTTATACTAAAAATAGAGGTGAAAACCTTGATAATATAGGTTCTTTAAAGATTTTCCCATATTCAAAATGTAGAGAGTTTTAATTATATAAGATCTAGTACAGCTGTAATTAGTATATTTTATAAAAGGAAAAATTAAATAATAAATAACTTGCTTGTTTGTGTGGAATTTTTTCAACAAATTTATAATGTAAAATTTGAAAACAATTATTATAACTTGCAACAAATTTGGAATTTAAAAATAACATCTTATTTTTCTGATTTTAGCAAATTTTTGAACAGTTTTTAAAAGCATCTGTCCTGTTCTTAATTTTTAGAAATAACTTTTTTGTTTGAAAAGTTCAGAAACTTTAATACTTTCTTTATGATAATTAAATTAATATTCTATATTCTAAGAAATTTTTAGTTAAATGGGATAAAATAGTTATACCATAAGGCTTAACAAATACTTTAACATTAGTCACTGCATCAAATTCCTTATATTCAGAATATTCTGTATACTGTACTTCATTTAGTGTTTAAGAATTTCATTTATCTTTAGAACTTCTTTTTTATAAAATGAAATAAAAGTCTTCATTTAATCAAGTTGGTTGAATATTTGTTCAACTTAAGATTTAATATATATATTAAATTCTGTAAAATAACTGGTTTAAAATAATTATTTTTCTCTCTGAAGTAATTCAACAAAGGACAAAGAATTAAAAAAGTTATCACTGTTGTTATGAGAAGTGCAAAAATATGTTTCTAATATCTATATTTTCAAATAAGATAATTAAAGTGTTTTAAATTCATCTATATGTAAATTATATAGGATTTTAATTCTCCATTAGAAGCATTTATCATTGCTAATGGCATGATAATCTATTGTGAATTATAGTTTTCTGAATGAGTTAATTTTATTTTAATTATTTATCAGCACTATTTCCTTAATTACTAGAACTTATAAAATAATTTTCCACTTACCCTCTTGAAAATTTATTGATTATTGTTGCATAAAAATTGCTTATTGTTGCCTATTGGTTATTTTTCCAATTTGTTATTCTGGCATGTATGAGGATGACCAACCAATTTTATTCTTTACAATTTTATAAAGTTCATAAAATCTGTATGTTTGATGTGTTATATAAAGCTTATGGTTGGATCTTATTCGATATATTTAAAAGAATATTTAGGTGGTGAATGTTTGGAATAGTCTGAGAGAAAAATAGTATGCAGATTTTATGTAACAGTTTTAAATTTGTTTTAATAAAGTTTAAAAGTTTTAAACCTATACATTAACCAGAAAGTTTAAGTTTTAAATTATTTAATTTTAAATATTAGCCAGAAATTACAGTATATTTTCCTTGAATCAATTTCTTATGAGCTTTGTTTGTTGTAAATATTTCTCTAACTTGTTTTACAAAATCGTTGGAAATTTGCTTTGAACTCCACAACTAAATGTTTGATTCATATAAAACCATCGATAAAAAATTTCTTCTTAGGAGCTACTTAAAAAAAGGTTGTTCTTTTTCTCAAGGATTCCATCTCTCTCAACTCTTGAATGGCAACTAAATCCTATCAATATTTATTCAATTGTTCAATCAGTATTTGCAATATCTTAGTATGCATTAGTGCATTTCATTGCCCAAATTTCTTGACCTTGTATCTGTTGCCATGCTGTTTCCTAGAGATCATCTGGATTTATCTTATTAGTTATTGATAATTTTTTAAGGAGTGGGGTATTAGTTCCATACCGACACTTCAGTCTGGAAGACCAGGTCTTTATATTTTTAAATATCTGTAACACAGAAATACCCATTTATATCTTAGGACGCTATCCATTTTAGTCATCTTTTCCAATATGCAAAAACTTCATTAGGATTGTTCTTTTGCACAAACTGAACCATTATATATAATAATTAATAATGGATATTTCGGTATTGACTTTATCTTTAAGTGCAAGTTAAAAATAGAAATAAAGGCAATACTTGAATAAACATAAAAGTTATATAACGCTATATATATATATGACGTTATTATATAAACATTATATTTTTTGTAATTTTAACTATAAAACCAATAGTCCTTCCTATTTTACATTGTGTATTAAGCAAAAATGTTATATTACGTAAAATTTATTTGAAAAAGAAAATTTATTTAGATTATAATTTCATCTGTAGTTAATTTTTATTTTCATTGTATCGCAAATGTATTATATTAATTTGAAAGTTCGATATAATATGTTTTATGTTTTTAACTTATTTAAATTAATAGGAAACCAAAAAAAAAAAAGGAATTGTTATTGCTTTTATAAGTTGCTCATTTGTTCAGCCCTCCATGATTATTTATTGTAAAAATGAAGTTTTCTACTTCCCATTTTATATATATTAAAACACACACACACACACACAATAATATATTCACTGACAGAGTTATTTAAGTTATATAAATTTATGCTGACAACATACTATGTTAATATTGTAGAATCTCGATTATTTTAATTTAATATGGACCAAGCTCACCTCGGATAAATCAGATTTAGATAAATTATCACTAAATAAGAAGATGAAATATAAATTTACACATAATTTGGTAGTTTTTATGCTTGATTATTTATTGTAAAATTTATGTTTGTAATTTCCCTGTACACGCAATGTGTATAAGTATTGCATATACTTACATTCTTCATGATGTATACTTCCAATGCTTTTATTAAAATGAGGAGTGAAATTATTCATTTGAAGGATACCTTGCTATTTTTTGTGATGTTAAGCATTTTCTTTCTACTTAATATGATTGATAGTTTTTTCAATCAAACTTGTACCTTTGAAATATGCCATTTTCTTCTGATGGACATCATTTTCATCATCGTTGTTTTGTTTACAGTTTTTTTTCTGTAGTCATGTCATCTGTAAGTTCATCCACTTGGAAATATCTTCTTTCGAAAGTGTTTGATAAGCAGGAAGTCTTTGTGCTAATTCTACAAAGATTTATCATCAGCTTGATTTTCATCATTTGGCTTCTCTGGTGCCATAATCTTCCACAAGGATTTCTGTAGAGTCATTGATTTAATTTTTAAAAAATCTAATCAGCAAGCTAATATACAATATTTTTCATTGCTACTTAATTAACATTCTACAACTCATCTTTCTTCAAAACCTTCAATTAGCTTTCCTAACAGTGTCCTTCTGTAAATTGTTTTCAAATTCTCAAGAGCACTTTGATTTGATGACTGTATCAGGCAAAAAAAATGCTTTGTTTTGAAAAAGAGCAATAAAGATTTTTTTCCCCTAGTAACTCAATTAAGCTAGAAGTGATTAAGCAATTATAATCAAAACTCTACTGTCTTTCTATTTTTTTTCTTCTAATCATTAACTTGACTAATCACCTTTACATCATTCATACTCTTTACCATTCTTGAGGTTTGTATATACTATATTATATTGAAAGAAAATTTTTTTAACTTGCTACATTGTAAAGTAATATTTTATATTACCCTTTTTGAAAACAAGTTTTTAAAAAAGATTGATCCAAACTTATGATAGATATAAAAAAAATAATCCATTATAATAATTTATAGTATAAATAATAAATATTATTATAGAATATTTAAATAATAACTTCAAATTTTTAATTTTTTTTAATATTGGCATTTAAGGCAATTTAAAGAAGACTCAAAAGTTTAAGATATCTGATTATTTATTATATTATAAAAATTTATCTGGCAAATATTGTAAGAAATTTGTGTTGTATGGTATATTGCGTCTCTTTTATATATGATGACCTACATCGTTTTATTATTTATTCTTTTTTATTTATATAAATAGATGTTGGAAAATGATAGAGAGCTTTTTAAAGCTGCAGATGTCAATGGAAATGGAGTTTTGGAGAAATCTGAATATTCCGGTTTTTCTCACCCAGAAGAATTGGAACATATGCATCAGGTAGTATTATTGTATGTTCTAATAAAAGGCATGTAATTGGTAGATATTTAATTTCATTTCAGTTTTAAAATAAATCATATTTGGATAGGTGGTGTATGAACAAGCTATGAGAAAGCGAGACAAGAACAAAGATGGATTTTTGAGTTTTGAAGAATTTATAGCAGATAACTATGGTTCTTCTCCAGTCACCACTACAGAACACTTTGCTATAGAAAAAGATCGTTTTATTAATGATTTAGATTTGAACGGGGACCATAAATTGAGTAGAGAAGAGGTATTGATATGGTTGATTCCGAATAATGTGTAAGTTCATTTTAAAATGTTTTTAATGTTTATGTTAATCAATACCTTTTTACAACACTGCACTTTTTCTTAACTTTTAAATCATTTCAAATAATAAAAAAAATTTGTCATTACTGGTATGAACTTTACTATTTTATATGATTATATAATGTCTGACTGATGTCTCAAGAATATTAATCCTGAACAATTCACATGTTCATTTTCTTTTTACTTATAAAGTTATTATATTTAGTAAGAGCTTACCAAAAATTTTCATTATATGTATTAAAATATGATTTATTATTAGGCATTTATATTTATTCAATGAAAAAAAAAAAAAAAAAAGGAAATGTGTTGAGATTCTAAACCTGTAGATAACAAACTATTTCAATAAAAGATTTAAAATTAAAAAAAAAAAATTGCTTAAAATCTATCATATAAATTTTTAGCTTTCAAAATTGCAGTTTGTTTGTTACAAATTAATTCATTATATTTTAGTGATACTGCAAAAAATGAAGTGGCTCATTTGATTAAAAGTTCTGATACTGATGGAGATGGAAAGCTTTCAATTCAAGAAATTGTTGACCACCATGATATCTTTGTTGGTAGTGAGGCAACTGACTTTGGTGAACAACTACAACATCAAAAATACAAAGATGAATTGTGAGATGTGCATAACAATAATTTTTTTTATACATTAATCTATTATATGCTTGCAGTTTTAAGTTTCCTCTAAATATACATATTTTGCAATTTTTGTTCCCTGATGGTTTTATGAAATTACAATTAAGGATTTAAATTTCTTAAAAGTATTTACAACAATTTTATTAATTGAAAATTTTTTTAAATTCTTTTATGATCTTATATTTGCCATTACACTGTTGGTAAGAGCTTATTTTTATTATTATTACTGTTTTTTTTACTTCTTCTATTTCATTTTTCTTTAAGCTACAAGAAAATCACAAAAGGGTAAGCTATTTATATGCAGTGTATTATATATGTATGTCCTTGCATATAACATATATAAAATCATATCTTGATTTAAAATTTGAATTTTTTTGATTTATGCATCAATTAACTTTGAAATTCTGAAAACTTTTTTTTTCTGACAGTTTATTTCCTCATAAAATAAATCTATATAAAAATCTACTGTCTTAAATGTAGTACCTGCAAATTGACAAGATTCTTCTTTGGCATATCAAAACCCTTTGTTTTGACAACTGTGCTTACAGTGGATTTCAATGTCATATGATTTATATATATCAGTCTACTTAATTTCTTGAATTTTCGATTATATTTTCTTAATTTTTATAGTAATTTTTTCCTCATGTAGAAAGATTTAATTCCTAGTCAAGAATAAAACACTTTCCATGTAATTTTCTTGGAAAATAGAGAAAACATAAACTTATATTCTTAAATCCAAAAGAGTAAGTCATCATTTTTGTTCAATCTCGTTTCTTTTACAACTATTACAGAGGTTTTTTTCCCTTGGAATTTTTAACATACCATTTAGATGAAATTTCATTCGGCATTCACATTATACTGGCAACAGAAGTACCATTAAATTTAATATAATGCAGAATAGTTCAGTTTGAGATTTATATGGCTGTTCCTTTTTTATGGAGTTTAAAATTCATACTTATCTGGCATACTCAAAGTCATAAAATCATTGAGTTTGAAAGGATGGAAAAAAAATCTAAAAAATTCAGCTGTTCTACAAGTAGTAAAAAAATGTAAATAATAAACATTCAGAGACAAGTAAATGTGGTTAAATGGAAAGTAAAGGAAGATTGAGTGTAATGGCAATACTTTTTCCCACCACCACATTTAGGATTATTCTAAATGCAATGCAAGCACATGATGTAAAATTCGATCAAAATTTAAAACATATATGAAAGCAAACCAAAAAATAAAATTTAAATAAATAATGGGAGGATTTTAATTTTTGAATATGTTATTTAATAATTTTTATTTTATTTTTATTCATTATTATTTTGTCACAAACCTGTGCTAGAACTATATTTTTTTGCAGAAGGATTATTCTTGTAGTATGAGTAACTCAATTTTAACAATGAATCACAAATCAATCTTAACATTTTCAACTTAGGTTGTCCCCAAGTTTAAAAAGATGTGACTATTTATATTTTACCATATACGATTTGATAATGTCAAATTTCTTGCCATCGGAATCTAATATATTATCAAATTGGTGTATTTATAAAGGGGATTAGTCGTTAAATGAAATTAATAAACATTTTAATTATTGATAATTAAAGTGCACTAGTATTTGTCTTTGATAATTATTCTTATCCAAAATTCTTATTATTCAAAATAAATATTTCAAGCAATCATAGACCTATGTTTGATAGATTTATTGTATTATACAAGTATTATAAATTTGACTTTTATTTTCCATAATTATAAAATGCTGTTCATGTATTATCTGTAAAAGAAAGATGTATTTCACAAGTGTTCCTTTGTTAGTACCTTTTTATATAAGCTTTAGTTTCTTCTTTTCTGTCTGAATATTTTATAATGTTACAAAATAAGCCTGCATTTAATAAAGTATTGTTTGCTTAAAAAATATGTGCTCGTCACATAAAAGATAATGGAAATATATAAAAAGATACATCAAGTAAATTTATCTAGGTTAATTGCTTTTGAGTCCTTAGATATAATTTATATGTCCTAATTAATGTTTTTAAGATAAAAATTTCAATTAAAGGTAATGTTAGTTATCAGAAATACAATTAAATTATATAATATTAACATGGATGTGAAGTTCCCAAATGTATACTTATGGCAAATTGTTTTTAAATTCTATTTTTTTCACTGTTTTATTATGTGGTATGTGTATGAACTAAATATTTCTTCAAACTTTTGTTATTATTCATTTTTTGTTGTTCTACATTCATTTGTTCATTTTGTTGTAGCAGTAGGGACATTTCTTACTAACAATTACTAATTATAACATCAGAAAGTATTATAAAATATTTGTTCATTATTTAATTAAATACTGTAAATTCAAATGAAAAGATTTTCTTGCATTCAGCAGCCTAATTTGTATCAATAAAAATAAAAAATGTACTGTCATAGATACAATTATTTTATAAGCAAGAGATACCTTACATTTCATTGAATAAATTTGTGTTAAATAAGCATTTATTGATCAGTTTTGCTTGTTATGACAATGAACTTTTATTTATTTGCTGTTTATTAGCAAGTCATAAAATTTTATTTTCGCATTAAGGCTAAAAGAGAAAGTTGTTTTTGAATATTGCACTCTAATAAAACATATCATTTGCAGTAATTACTTTAAAATTTGAGTATTTCAATATTCAAAGTTTTAAACAAAAATTTTAAATATTGTACTCTTATTAAACAAAAATACATACTTGCTATAATGCAATCATATTCTGTTTAATTTGTATATTTGTGTAATTTTTTTTTTTAAATTAAAGCATCCTTTTTATTCATATTTCATTAGTCAACTTCAAACCAAACTTTGTGCCAAATATTTTTTATATTAATTTATTTACTCTGTGAGAAGTGAACCATGCTCATCATACACACATATATATATATATGAGAGAGAGAGAAAAGTTGTGGTTTATTATTTTATACATTTACTGTATTTTTGTTTATAAACAATGTTCCTATATGGTGTGTTTATAGAACTTTTAAGTCTTTAAAAGGATTTTTTTTCTATCAACTATTTCATATGTTTTTGAATTTATTAATATTTTTTGCTTTTATCAATATATTTTTATTTAATCAATGACTTTTGTGGTAAAATCTATTCTATGAAAGAAATCATCCATATATTAAAAACTTTCAGTGTGATTTTCAATGTTTCTATACCATTACTGATATAGTCAAAAATTGCATTCTTGTTCTTCTGAAAGTTATTTTTTAATTATGATACATTTAAAATAAAATGTATGTTTACTGTATAAATAAAGAAAAGCAGAGAAGAGATAGCCTTTTTAATATGTCTTCGTGTTTGTAATTTTTAAATTTTCCGTATTTTCTGCTTAAAAGTTTGTAATGCTTATATAATTTGTGATTTATTGTAATTATTTTATGCTTCAAATACATATGATTTTATTGTTCCTTTCCTGCTATTAAACTTCTTTTGCAAGTATTTTCAATTTTATTTGCTTAATAAATAGTTAAAAATGAAGTAATTTACGTGGAGGATCCTAAGTAAGTATAAGTTTAGTTTTTAAAACACTAGTAAAATGTTTTTAACTGAGAAAATTATTGATGAACTATAATGAGGGACGGAAAAAAAAAATATCAGATGTTACATTATATTAGAGTTGTAAATCTTATGTGATTTTCTATATAAATCCGTTTTGTAGAATATATATGTATTTACAAAGAAAATTTTATTTTTAGGGAAAATTTTACAGGAAAAATTTTATTTAGTTAACAGAAAAAAAAATTAATAATTTCTGCTTTCAAATATTTTTTAAATTTAATTTTATGGTCATATTCTATAAATTTATAAATAATATAAAAACCTTCATAAATTAAAAGTCAATAGAAAAAAATGATATGTACTTACTAATTTAAATATAACCTAAGTTTATTATAACCAGTTCTTGGCCACAAATGTAGACATAAATTTTTTATTATTATAATTATATTGTTCTTTTTATTATCTATCATTAATAAAAAGAACAAAAATTATTCACTACAGAATCTCTCAACAAGAAAAATACAAATCTTATGGTTTGGCTGCACTGATAAAGATACTTGCAGTGTACATTTAGGAATATGAAAATAGCTTAAAGTAGTATTTCGATTGTCAGTGCTGTTGGATTATATACTGTTAACATATTTAATATATCTGGTATTATTTTTAACAAATATTTGCTAAAAATAATAGTAGATATATTAAATATATTTAGTTTTAATAATAATAATTTATGTCCAGAATGTATGAAATCATTTCATTATAAATATATAAAGAAATTTATAAATTTTTCATCTATTTACGTTGAGCTGCTGCAAATATAGACATGTTTTTTTGTTTTTTTATCTGTTTAAATTAGTAAATGTTTTATAGTCTCCTGTGGGAAAACAATTTAAAAGTAATCTCAAATAAAAAAAGAAAATATGCTAGTGACTGTAATAGATTTTTTAAAAAAAAATTTGTACAATTAATTGCTATAAAGCTTAATGTGCATTGGAATAAATAAATATTCAGAAAACAAATTGAATATTTATTTTGTCATTATAGCAAATTTTTTTTTATGGTATTATGGAAAAAACAACAAAACTACAGCTTTTTGTATGATACTTATAATATTGAAATGTAAGGCGGTAATAGTGAGTCATGGTTGTCAGATTATTATTTTTGCTTATTGAAATTCTATTTAAAATAATTTTAATTTCATTGAAAATGAATAAAAAATATTAAAATTAACAAACAGAATATATTTAAAAAGTTTTATTTTCAACTTATCTAATTTTTTGAATAGAAGAGGTAATTTTTATAAAAAAAATACTTAATCATTAAAAAAAAAAATTATATTGTGCTTTTAAATATTACTTCACGCTTTTATATTTGCTAGAGATTTTACACTTTTTTTTTCTCTGTAGGTTAGAACCTTCTTATTTTTCTGTAATAGTATGAACATAATTTTATAAATTAACCTCATTACTAGAATTTTATCAAGCAAATCAGATACAATATAGAAGAAGAGCTGCATGTCTAATATGCTGACTGTAAGTATTAATATTAAAAATAGTTTTTTTTTTTTTAGGGCATTAAATAATTTCAAGGGGTGTTGCTTTTTCTTTTGATATTTTGTATTCAATTATTTTGAAATGTCTAAAATTTAAAACAGCATTTATCTTGAGCTAAAAGCAGTATTTATTTATCATCATAAATTATAACATTTAGCATTGTTTTGGAGGAGGAGCATAGGATTGTAAAGACTGGTATACAAAATGAATGGTAGAGCTATATTAGTTATTAAAAAAAAGTTATATTCTTTTGAGATAGCAGTATTGCAATAAATTCTTAATTAACATTTATATTTTTGAAGAAAATGCATTTGTGTATTAATGGGGCTTATATTTGTTTCATTTTGAATAATGAATATTTGTTTGTATACTTAGGCGTATCATAAAAGAGGTAGGAATAAATTTTTTTATATACTTACTCTATTGATATTTATTAAAGTATAAAAACTTAACACATTAAGGATATTATATATAATTACTCTTATTTTTATGAATTTTTAAAAAATTGTTTATTAATTCTCTAATATTTTTTTAAATACTTTAATTTCCCTAAAAAGATTTATATGAAAAGTTACTAATATATAATTATGGCATATATGTAGCTATAAACTTCTGCTGCTCTTTTCATAGTAATAAACGAAAAATATTTAAGAAATAAATTTTTATTGCATTTTAATTTGTACATTAAATATCATTAATTTCCTTTGTATTCATTTTATATGTACTCATTTTACTCCACAAAATCATTTGGTGGTTGGCCTCTGGTTCCTAAATCTGTCACTGCAAAAACTGCACCAGCTTGAGGTTGATCAGTAACACCTTCTTTTTTAGCAGTAGTTACATAGAGAATGTCAAAATGTGGGCCTCCGAAACAACATGATGTAACATTGGTACATGGCATTTCAATTTTTCTTAAAATCGTTTCTATTACAAAGAGAAAAATAAATTAATGTTCATTATTATTGATTATAATTTCTTTTTTAATTTTTTCAAATTTGATCATGCAATAAGAAACATTTGTTTCTTTATGTATGGCTATATAAGTAAATAGAAACAAATGCTGGTCTTCTTAAATTAATTATTTTTTCTTTGGAATGTACGTATGAAATCAAATTACTTTAACATACACTGGTTTGAAAATTAGAAAAGCAAATGCATTATTATAAAATTACTTCATATATAATTATTCTAAACATTGATCAGAATCGTTGCTTTTATTCATTGAATAATTTATAACTATAGTATTCTCTATGTGTTCAGATGTTGATATTTTTAGCCATTTCTAGTTGGAAGTTTCGTCGTAATAAAACAAAATTTATTATGCAACATTCATAGCTTTTTTTTTTCTTTTCTGTGTTGTTGTTTGAAACCTCTTTTAATATTTTCTAAGTAAATTTTACAGTAATTATTTATTAATTAACGAAAAGATTACCATTTATTATTATATTTTATATACGAAAACCATTTTAAATGAATGATTTGATTGCCATAATTATATTTCAGTTTGATTTAACAATTTTTAATTTAATTTGATGTAATATTTTAGTTTTTAAGGTGTGTATGTCGTTTATATTAAAGGTTTTATTAGCCATTTTTTCGTATAGATAGTCACACTATTTTGGTCAAATTTTCTGTCATTTGTTGATGGGATGTGTTATATTTTCTGAGCACTAAAAGTTATCGCATTTTATTCATGAAAAATGATTATTTAAAAATACTTACTAGTTGCTGGATCTATGCGAAGGACACAACTACCACCAAAACAAGCAACCCACAACTTTCCTTCAACATCTATGGTCATTCCATCAGGAACTCCTAAGCCTTCAAATTCTTTTTCATTGTAGTCAATTAGTATTTGTCGATTACCTAAAAATATTATTTCATTTAAGAAAAGTTTCAATTTACAAAAAGGAAGACTTAAAAATCAATTTACAAGATGAACTTACTTGCTGAACCATCTTCTAGGTTAAAATCAAAGAAATAGATCTTTTTTCCCTCAGAGTCAATGAAATACAGAGTTCTATTATCCAGTGACCAAGCTAATCCATTTGAGAGAGTTATTTTATCTGAAATTTGTGTTAAAACATATCCTGGATCCAATCGGTATAAATGACCTTTTTCTTCTTCTTGTGGTACTAATGTCCCTGGAGAAAGAAAAAAATACATTTTACTTTCTTGTTTGCACATGTTGTTTCTTGTTTAAATACATGCCGAATTGAGCATAGTAGAAATATTTCATGTATATCTCTCAATTGGAATTAGTTGTACTTCCCATACACTTACAAATGGCATTTTTAATTGCTACTTATTAATGTCCTTTTAAGCACTCTTATCAGTTAACAGAACTGTTATGTGGAAGGAATTATTTTCATTATCATAACATGAAAAAAAATTTTTTTCTAAAGGTTAATTTACATAATTTGTATTGTAGGAAACGAAAACGTTTTTCATTTGAAATATGAGAATTATGAACGGACGGGCTGAGTTCAAAATTATCGGCAGAGACTCTCTTGTTAGAGTTTACTATCGTGTCAGTAAGTGACCCTCCTTCACGTGCTTCTGTTTCGAAGTGCCATGGGTGCAGACTTCATTTTTATGGATGATAATGCTGACCACATCGGACTCAAGCTGTCACGAAGTTACTAGAAAATGACGATATGACTAGAATGTATTGGGCAGCGTCCTCTCTAAGTTAAATTATATAAAACTTGCATGGGATACTTGCCTTGCGGCACCTTACATGTGAAACATGAACACCTTACATGTGAAACATATTCTCATTGAGGAATGAGCACCCTTGACCTATCATCTGATGGATTACCTGGTGTTGGTATAAGACTGTATGAAGCAACCATTATAAACAATTAGTTAAGGACATGACCTCCCTTATTAAGGAATATTTTTTTGTTCTTCTTCCTCTTGAGCAGATGAACATTTGTACCAAACCTACTCTTTCAATAAGCCTTTTCTTTTATTTGATTGGTTACTGTAAGCGTTCTATTCATTTATGTGTTTGTATGCTTTCTTTATCCTTTAAATACAAAATACCCTATTCCAAATTGCATGTCTACTAAGTAATTTCTTGCGGAGTTACGGAAAAAGAAAATAGTCGCTATTTAAGTTTTGCACACCAGTGTATTAATTATAGTTAAAAAAACGAACATGTAAATAAAATTTTCAAGGTATTAGACTTAATTTTAAAAATATCATTTATTCATATATAAGTAATGTGTTTTAGTATTGTGCATGTTTAAAATAGTTGTTTTTAGGAAAATAAAACTATTAAACATTATATTCATTACTTCTATGTTGTTATTGTAAAATAGCTGTCAACATGGAAATATTCACACACTATAGCATATAAACTGATATTTTACGATATAATTTCTTGTTAGAAATTAGTTAATTATTTCCTAAGAAATCTTTTTTTTAGCGATTCAAAAAATACCGTTATGAAAAATCGAATAATGTCCTTCCAATATAAATGATTGCACCATAGAACTTACCTTTCTTCAAAGTCTCAGTTAATGCAAAACTTGGCTTGGATTAGCCTAAATAGAAGTTTTTATATTTTCAAATAATAATTAATTTCTTTGTGTGTTTTTTTTTAAGTATTATTTAAGTTCTCTAATTGCATATAATGTGAACAAGTGGACATGAATTGATCTCTCACCTGTCCATGCGCGACCTCTTGCATCGCACTTTCCATCATTAAAACGAGCTGGAGCAGTTTCTGGAGGTAGTTCAGTGAGTAGTTCCGATTCACCAGTGGTAAAATTAAGTTTCCTCACTTGTCTATTTAAAGTAACCAATAATTTTGATCGGTCAGATCGGTACGGGATCACAAATGTGGTTATTCCATCTGAAAATATAGCAATGAAAGTTGATGAATCAATTCTAGATCTAGAATTTAGAAATTACCATATAACGAAGTACAATGCTCTTAAAAATACATAGATAATTTTATCTACTACTGTCTCCAAAAAGAAAGACAAATTTTCAATTTAAAATTCCCTGGGCTTATGGAATTTCATTTTTTTTTTTTTTTCTTTTTTAGGTTGCTGGCACTGTCCTTGACATCTGTGTGAAATTTCACATCAAAATATTCGTTAGTGTTTGAGTTACGCTTGGCTTTGTGAGATGCTAAAACTGATTCCGGCGATTTTTAAAATGTCTGAATTAATTGAGCAAAGAACTTGCATTAAATTTTGTTCGTGGAAACGTATAGAATGTTGCAGAAGGCATTGAGGATTGGAAAAAAGGTGGCGTTGGCATGAGTGCATTGTGTCCGGATGGGATTACTTTGAAGGCGATGAAATAAATTTGGAAGAATAAATAAAGAGTTTTTGAAAAAGAAAAAAAAATGGTCTTATTTTTGAGCACAGTAGTATGTTAATCTTTTTCAATTAATTTAAACTACTATTTCATTTTTGCAGAATCTGGCTCTTTTTATTAAATTACTTTAGATATTGTCTTGGAAAATTTTATTTTTTTTAAATCTTTTTTAGTATCTTAGATAACACTACATAGAATCTCTAATTAATATTAAACTTTTTATTTCATTTTTAACTTGAATTTTCAATATTTTCCACCAAATAATAAGTAAATAACAGGCAATTAAAAAACATTAGCGTCTATATATTGAAAAAATAATCGTAGATTATGCATAAGAGTGATTGAAAGTCTTTATTTGAATTAATAAAACTCTGAAATAATTATTCTAATTAACAATTAAGAATTTTGAAAAGTTTACGAAAACACGTTTAATCTTCAAAATTATCATGGAAGAGATAACTGTAAGATGTAATAATATTCAGTTATACATAATATAATATAAACAATGCAACAGTTAAAAATCAATCATTTTTTCCTTTCTGAGTTGCTTCGTATTTAAGACGGGGGGAACCGTTCATATTCAAAAACAATAACTTATTTGTACTGTTATTGTGCGAACAAATGGTATATTCATTATATTTTCATTCTTCTATTCCTATTGTTATTTTATAAAAATAAATAAGCTATCCAATGCTTCAGTTTGTAGTCAAGGTTAAAAGTAGAATCATAGACTTTACTGAAGTTACCGACATTATAACTTTTTTACTATATTTTATATTCACACCTTTTTTTTTTTTCTTTTGAAAACTTTGCTTATGCATTTTTATTATTACACACAACACGTTAGTAATTTCAAAAGCAACTTGAAATAAAAAGCATACCTAAATGAACAGCTTCAGTCACGCCAGTTGCAGGGTCTAACCTGCAAACATCACCAACAAAAGCATCAACATAATACAATTTCTGCGTGTTGACGTCCCAGTGGGGTCCTTCACCCAGATCGCTCAATCTTTCAGAAACAGCTTTAATGCTCATGACTGGTGACTAGCAATACCTTCTCTCTACTGGGTCTGTAGAACGCTCTCTATTAATAAATACACGTTGAGTCACGTGTCGCCACAGGCTGATAACATTCGGTAAGATATCTCCGGTGTTATTCAACTCCGAATGCAGTCGATTCCATTTCATCGTAGCGATGACCTTGCCGGAAGGAAGTCTGTTTCGTGTCAATATTTTCGTAAAGAATACAGAAAATTTCTATCGAAAGTTATGTTTCAGGAAGATTAATGAAACAATGCGACGAAATTGTTTCCTACCGTTTTTATTCTAGGATAAATATGCAAACTTTATTAGAGAAAATATGTTGTAATTTCTGAAGCCTAATTAAACTTGTTTGTACTAGAGAATTCTGTAGCCCCTTTTTTGTGAGTGTTGAGTTATTAATACATTAAGAAATTTTCTTTCTTTATTGTTTTATTAAAATGATTTATAAAATCAATAATTTTCATCTAAAGAAACTCTGTGGCCATTTTGGTCTAATTCAAATAAATATTTATTCACAAATCTGAGTGTATTCTAATTATAAATCGGAAATTAAAATTAGTTGCACCAAATATTAGTTACTTTACATTTACAGAAATCAAAATTAACCGTAATTAATTTCAAATGCTTAAGGAATTTTTATAAGCAAGAAGAGTATATATATATATATATAGAGAGAGAGAGAGAGAGAGTGTGTGTGTGTGTGTAAATATGAAGAGCAGAAGGAGAGTATATATTATACTAGCGAATTTAAATTAACTCAAAGAAATAAAAATTAAGTATACGAATATAATACAAAGAAAAATAAGTATGTAAATACAATTTATTTAAGATTGTTTGAATCATTAATTAATTATAAGTTGTGCACTACTATAAACGAATGTAAAAATAGCATTTGACGTAGCATTTATTCTGCAATTGATGTTCAATATTAATCCTACCATTGTAACTCGTTGATTATGCTTTTAAATCTCACAAATTTCGATACTAAGAGAAAGAAATAAAAAAAAAAAAAAAAAAAATTAAACATGCTTGAAAAGCTGCTCAATGCAGTAAACATTAATTCAGATTTTTTTTTTTTTCATTAAAAATACCTTGTGGCATTGAATTATATTGCCCCACTGATCTTTACTTAATTGGATGCTTTCTAAAATCTAAAAAATACGTATTTACAATTGTAACAAAATTGAATTTGTATTATTTTATTCATCAAGTAAATTATTTCTAATTCAATTTCATTTCTTCGACAGAAATTTTCAGAATTTATTTCTACAATGTTGTATTTAACCGTTGTTTTTCAAATTAATAATCTGAATAAAATGACAGAAATATAAGGATATCATATTTTATGTCTACATATTTTTTTAATGATGGTAACCATCATGTTTATTATTAATTAGGCTACAGCAATTCCTAATAATTCATCTCCAAGTTCTACATGTGAAAGTTCAGCCAACTTCAGCAGTAAATGTATTAAACGGAAACATGAAAGAACAAAAAAAGACAGAAAGAACTCGGAATACCCATTACTTTCCTAGAACTCTATTAACTATGAAACTAGGCGTATTTTATAGTTAAAAGCATTGGCCTTCATCTTACTGACACACAATTCGACGCGTGTCTTGTCTACCTTTACTTTGAGCTAAGTTAAGCTTATCAATTTTTTATTTTAGTGTCTCGGACATTGTTTTGAACGGATATAAGATTTAAATTAAGATATTTCTGCTCTTATCTTTCAACATTAGATTGAATAATGTTGCATATTCACAATTATTTTTGAAAAACTAGTTTTATTTAAAAAAATTTTAAACATCTAATGTACTGAAAAGAAAAATTAACCGTGAAATTGTTGAGTTAAAATGATATATTTATGATAAATCTAACACGCAAATCCAAAAATAAATTGGGAGTGTTTAATAAATCAAGGTAAAAAAATAAATACAAAGAGAATGTAAGAAGTAGTTATTAAATCGAAGGTAAAATATTAAATATGAGTTTTATATTTGTTGTAACGTTTGAACTGAATTTTTATAAATTAATAATTTTAAATCTTTTCTGTAGTTTGCGTTGTCCCGATATTTATCTTGAATTACGAATTTTATCAGTAAGATGGATTTTAATTTATAAATGTGAATTACTAATTATTTCAATTAAATGTAAGGAAGTTTGATCTAATATAACTAAATCTGGAGAAAAGATAGCTATCTCATAAATGTAGTGCTTAGAGAATAACACCAAAAATAATTTACAATTGTAAATCATATATAGAAAGACTGCTTATACGTCATATTTAAAAATTGAATAGCGAAGGTCATAATCAATGGAAATAAAAAAAATTTCGCATTATTAAATGAATTTCCTTCACTAGAAAGCACGATATTAAATTACAGCTCAATAATGATTCATATTCTAAATTCTAAGCAGCTCTTTTTAATTCTAAGCACGTGCCGTTTTTTTATTATCTCGGGAATAACTCCGAAATTTTGCCGGGATTTTATCTGGTTCATATCAGACAGATAACGGGAAAAAACTGATATAAAACTGTCTTTGATATAATATGCATTTTTTGAACTTTCGATCTCCATATCACCTATATTTGACGGTTATTTTGTCTCTGATATGATTTTACTGATAGAATTCATTTATGCGAAATATTTGCAGATTGTGTCAAAAAGTTACTTTATGATAAAAACGTATGATAATGTAACAGCTTGACTTAATTAGTTACATAGATGACGTGCAAAGATTTTGAAATACAACTATGATACAGGTTATGATATAAATGAGATATTACAGTTGCTACATAACATAATTATTGCATCGGTATATTTTCAGATATTAATATGTATGACAAGCAAAATTGTTCTTTTGGTTCATATTAGCTTGAGATTGCAAATAATGACAACATAAAAAAAAAAAAAAAAAAAAAAAAAAAGGAATAATATGTATATGCGGTTGAAAAAATAAAACGTTTTTGTTTTGTTCTCTCTTTGCAAAAACGTAGACGCTGCATATAATTCATAACACGAATGAAACTAGGCTATGTAACTTGCATTTACATTAATTTTAGAGGAAAATATTCTAACGTTGTTAACGAAAAATTACCTAACGTTGGAATGTTTTCAGAACCAAGTGCGTTAAATATATTAATAAAATACTTATACATATTATTGAAATGTTTTTTAAATAAATAATAAATACACAATTTATCTTATACTTACAGCCATAAAAATGAGTTCATCAAGAAGAAGTTGTCGAACCGCTACGAACTTGACATGAAGGTTTGTGTCAAGCACATATGCAAATTGATTAAGATTGCGCATTACATAAGGCGAGTGCAGAGTGTTAATGTGGTATCTGAGAGGTACTCGAAATGTGTAGTTATCTGCTTCAGAGAGACGTTTTGTCACCAGAGAAATCTTTATGCAGGCATCGAAGCAAATATCAGAAATTGTCAAAGTTTCAGAGAGGGTGGGTCAGCTAGGTCGTTCAGATAATTATGAAGGGAGGTGTTAAGACCAGTGGACGAAAATGATTTCACACACGGCGGGGCGTTCTGGCTCAGGACACAATAAAAGTAAAGACAGCCTCATTGTTCGACAAGCACGCACATTGATAACTGCATCATTGTCCAACATCCACACACAGATAGCATGATTTATAGGGGCTCTTGTGTCTGTCCATATCATTGTGAGGTACATGGATTACAATCAATTACTATAATATCTGTCATGTGTGCTACCTCTGACAACCACCCACTGTCGCCTCTATTTAGAGTGGTGCGTCATTCAGTGGGGAGTGACATGTTGTTTTCTGATCATAACCTTGTATGTGTTGTCTTCAAACAACACCCGTGGAGAACGCTTCAATTCTGACTATTGTTTGAAGTGGCAAACCGCATTTACACCTGGTGATTTCTTTTTGTTAATGATCCACGGCATCATGAAAGTCCAGATGCCTGTTCGTCACATACTTCAGAACCCTTGGGAGGTATTTTCCAATGAAATAATGGTCGGCTAAACATAACATTAGTGCCACCAGACTGCCTCCTGAACATTAACATACTTCTTTGTCCGATCTCTTGATTTGCTACCAACTTAAATTTTGTGGAAAAATAGGCAGACTAGTCGAACAGCATAGGAGTTTTATTAAACTAGTGGCATGCTTGCAACAAGTGGGGAAGGGGATATAACTTGATATTACAGGAAAGCTCTATTTCTCATTGTTTGACAGTATTGAAACTTACATTCAAGTTAGAGGTGGCCCAATAAAGCACTAGATCGTGTACTTTTTGTAAATTTTCCTACAATAAATGATTTTTCTTTCAATGTTCTTTTTAATGTTTTGCTTTCATTTTGTAATAATCTACCTATATCAATGTTATAAACATATAAAATTTTAATTGATAGAGACAATTTTTTCTTGGTGCGCTAATTGTTATGGCAATTAGTGTACTTTGCTCAGAATTTAAAATTTTCCCTTACATTTCACAATCATATTGATAGTAATCTGAAAATGAATTTCGTATCTCGACTAATATGTTTTGCTGTATAGTTGTTTGTTCCTAAATGAACTAATTGTTACTTATCTATGAGGTTGCACCTAAATCTAAATTTTGCTAAATACTTGATTCGTAGCTTAAGGTAACTACAGATAACACAGCTACTAAAAGAAACACTATGACTTATTCACTTGAATAATCAAAGTTAAGTTCATGTTATACATTAAAAAATTATCGATATAAATAATTTAAACCTGTTTTAGAGATTTTCATATTTCTAAAATTTACCTTCATCAAAAAATAAATTAATAAAAAAATATATATATATATATGAATAAATAATAAGGAATTTATTTTTAGATAATTAGATACAGGTAATATGTCGTAAAATAATTGAATTTTTCCGTAAAATTTTCGGATTGAATAAAATGGCCAATGAATATATATTTCTATGAATTCTTGGTAGTCCTTTGATTGAAATTTTATCTGTTTATTAGTAACTGATTTTTAGTGGAATTACTTCTTTTATATGTGTATTTTTGGTATAATGTAAAGAATTTTTAAAAACGTATATTCTATTAGCAAGAAGATTCTATAAGAGCCCATAAGCATGAGTTATGGCATTGTTTAAGCAATTTAAACTTCATTAAGAGTCGTAGGATTATATAAGCGCAGAACTTTAATTTTTATTTTCAAATAAGGATAATAGGTTTCAAAATAGGGTAAAATTTTAAATAAGAAATAATTCCATTAAAATAAGTTCTATCAGTAGTTTAATAATTAAAATTGGAGTCTAGGACATGTAAAAAATGAGTAAAAGCTATTTTTTTAAAAATAATAATAGTTTATAATTGCTTATTTAACCTAATAACTTACTATACCCCGTTTTAGTATGTCACCTTTTCTACAATTCGGTACACCAGGAAGAATTAATGGAATCAACGTTGTTTAGAAAACATCTTCTTCAATCAATAATAATATTCTTTAAAATTAATTCCATCTCACAAATTAAACTGTAATTATAGAATATATAATAATATAATAAATAAATTATTTTTATATAAATTATTTTTTCATTTTATATGTATTTTCTATAAAAGCATCGAAAATAAATAATAGCCATTCTCCTTCTGACATGACACAAATTTAAAATGAATTATATTATAGATTAAGTTTACTGAATATTAAATTATTAATAACGCTTTTTAGTAATTTAAACATTTATTCGTTTAAATACCGGGCAGGTCTACGGACACTCAGATAAAAATATAATAAAAAATATTTTCCTACGAAATTTTTACTTTAGTTAACAAAATAGACCGAGAACAAGACACTATATTATAATAACCATAATTTTAGGGAATCTAGGAGTGAAAAAAAAAAAAAAAAAACAATCTAAAAAGATGTTAACACATTAAATATTTTAGATATATCTGAAAAATATATATATATACATTCTTTCAGAATCTTTTAAATTTAAAGTGGTTTATTTATTTGATAAATTATTTTAATACAAATAATATTTAAAGTAAATTCAGGCATGGATTTTGTTACAATCATAGTTTAATAATTTTTATTTATACTAAACAAAATATATTTTGTTTGAGAAAAAAAATATATACATATTTTTATATAAAAAAATTAACTACATAAAGAAACTCAAGTTAGTAATGTAATAGCTGACTACATAACACGAATACTAAACTAACGTTAAAAACATTGTTACAGTTATTTTATATTTCGGTTAGTTACTTCAGATATATGCAAGCAAATCATGACTAGCTGCCCTTTTATTGGACTTTCACCAACAGGTTTCAACCGAATGATTGATATTGTAAACAGGAGCTTCAGGCCAACAAGAGAGCCCGATACCGCAACCAATGAATGCATAGTATCTCTTGTCGTCATTGAAAGTCCTAGTACGCAAGTGCGAAAATGTATCGAATAAGGAAAGAAACAAGTCTTATGTTAATCATATTCGCATAAATTTCCAAGTTTTTCATTATTTTTCAAATTTATCACATTCAATTCATCACTCCTATTATAGAAAAAATTATTTATGTTTGTTGAAAAGCATTAAATATTAATTAAAATTGCATTTTTATTTACAGCATAGCAAACTTTTAAACTACTATTAAATATTTTATACCAATTTCAATAAATGTAGTAACATATCTCATCCAGTAATTCATTAATGGTCCTTAGATCAATAAAAAATTTTTAAAAAATCACAGTCTCTTTTCTTAAATAGTTCAATTTTCCATCCCGATTTTAAATTTATAATCAGAACTTATATGGTATAAAAAATAAAAACCATTTTATATTGGTTTTTAATAGAAAAAAATGCAACAATTCTCATACAGGGATTTATTGAAGGATTGTATATAATATTTACATAGACTAATTACTTAATTGTTTTCAACTATATAGGATAAACAATATAAAATTACATCTGCAGTATTACAATACATTATCACTCATTTCATTATTAAACATATAAAAATTGAAAATTATCCAACAAATTATTTTATCAGTTAAAATGTGGCATTTTATTTGAGTTCTACGAACTCACATTATTTAAAAAATTCTGACACGCTAATTTATTTTATCAATAATAAATATTATCTAATTTTTGAAATAGTTCTAAAAGGTATAAAAAATTAATATAAAGTTCTGTACATAGAAGTCACTTTTTAAAATTATTTGAACAATATGTTTTTATAAGCAAAATTAATATTTTTGCAAATTAAAATTCAAGATTATTAATTAATCATTTGCTACATAATTCTTTTAAATTTTACAAATAGTAAATAGTCAACTTGATCAAAAAATTATAGGAGAAACACATTGACTGCTTAATTATACATTAGTCGTGACAGCCAAATTACTGACATCATTTGCTCTAGAAAATATTAATAGAAATAACTAAAAATAATACGAAATTCAGGGAAACCCCGATTATAAGTCAAGAAATTAAAAAGAAATCACTCTATATGTAGTAAAGCATTAAGTTGTAGGACAAAAACATGCATAGACATGTAAAAACAAAAACAATTTTAGCATATAAAAACATGCATAGACATGCTTTTTAAAGCATTGAGCACGAAATAAAGACCAATTTTCGAGCTCACGATAAGTCTGCACTAATAGCTGCTCGGAATAGACAAAAGTGGAGTAAGATCACTTACTGATTGACAACAGTGGTCTCAAGCCACGGCACCTCTGTCAATTATTTGGAGCTCAGTCTGCCCTTTCATTATAATGCCTCCCTAGATGAGCACGTCGGGACTATTACGACGGTGTTATTTTCTGATGTTAGTGAAATAAAAAGTCTCTGTCTCTCTCCATATAAAAAAGCATTTCGAATAATTTGTGACGCTAAAACGAAAACTTGTAAAAACGACGCGACTCCATTAAAGAAATGTCCAATCTTTGTTCATTACACCAATCTGAACAGTGCCGCCAATGGGCAGTTGCCCATGGAATGCAGTGTTCAGGGCGATCTGCGAATAGGCCAAATTGATGAAAGCTTCTGACTACTGCAATTGTCATCCGGTTGCGTACGCAGCTGCTAAACAGTGCTAACAGCTAACGTATTAGTACAGTAGCATGAGCACTTTCCTCCATCGGCAAAGAATAAAGTTTAAAACTACAAGTTTTACTTCTCAAAACCTTTTCGATAGATTTCCTAAGTTCGTCTGGTTTCGCTAATATAGCCTTTCATATCAGACCAAATTATATCTGAATCGCTTTCCGTGCATACCTTAACAAATCCACCAAGAGAAAAAGATCTCGATTTTTTTGGTCATTGAATTAGTGATTACTAGCCTACCTCAAATAAGTAAGAGCACTTGTATATCTGTATACGTATATTCTTAAATTCATTGCACCCCCGTAGGTTAAAAGATTATTTCTAAATATGCAAGAGATGGTTAAAATTTCCTTAAATTTGTTTACGTAGACTTAATACATAGATTATATTTAAAATTTTCACTGTATAGATATAAGCTATATATATATAGTTACATATACTGTATACATATAAGCTATACAGAAATTTCTAACTAATTAAAAAAACCCTATTATTTTTCATACTGCATCTACAATGTATTCATCTTTAATATTTCAGTAAAATAACTACTGATTTACTTTAGAACAAAATTAATATACAATGAGAGGGTCACATAGTTTCGTTTTAGATATTGACACAGAAAGAGTAAGAAACATTTCTATATATATTTACAAGCATTAATTTCAGAACACATAAATAACTTTAAATTTTTAAGTGCAATTAGCACCCACAGTGAAATTAGAGTTAGTACAGATATATTTATCTACTTAAAAAACATTATTTTTCATACTGAATCAGCAATGTGCGTGTCATTAATATTAGTAATATTTCAGAAAAATAACTATTAATTTCCTTTACAAAAAATTAGTTTACACAGAGAGGGATAGACAGTTCCGCTTCAGGAATTAACACAGTAAGAGCAAGAAACATTTCTAAATATATTTACAAACTTTAATTTTGATTTAAAAGCAATAGATATTTATTTCGTAAATGTTCAGTAATCCATAAAACTCTGTAAAAAGCATGATTTCGTTAACCTAGTTTAAACACTTCTTGCTTGGAGGCGTTTCTCACACAAATACAAGAAATGTCTTTTTTTTTCTCGGAAGTAATCAGGAGTAACAATATATTTTAAATAGTATTCCGTGGAATTACTTAATAAGGATAAGCATTTGTTTTCTTTTAGTGAAGCTACGATTATTTCTCACAAAAAGAAACACGTTTTCTATTCTTACAACATTGTGGACATTCAATATAATTAATACAAGCAGTCAAATAAAGATATATTAATAAGATGCAAAAAGGGTACGTAAATTATATGAGCAATTAAGCTTGTTATTTTTGAAAGGAAAAAAGCATATGAATATAGAATATATTTTTTGGGTTGTTGTTATATTAACATTAAATTAAGTGTAACGTTGTTGCGTAAAACCCATTTTAAAACAGTTTAAATTACACTAAGTTATTATTTATTCAAACCCAAATTCATGAAAAGAGATTAAGAATGATTTAGTTTATATATATGCATGACATTCATTCAAGCAAATATAGAAAAATTCAGAAATAACACAAATTTCCTTTAAAATTTCACACATTTTTGGAACTGGCCATAGCATGAACGTAGCAATTAAATCCGGTTTTTCAAAGCATGTTAACCAACACTCAAAAAGCCATACAGGGAAATTACTACACCGATGTCTTCAATTTTAGGCAAAGAAATGTTATAATTTTCTATAAAGCAATTACAAAATTATTTTACGAAACAACAAAATGTATGGCAACGTCATTACTATTCGATCAATGATGACATAAATAAATTGTAATAGTTTCAAATCTTTGAATTCATAATACAATATAAAGAATTAAAAAATTAAAGTTATTCTGTTCATATATGACGATTTACTACCTTAAGACTTATCTAATAAAAGAAATGGAGCGAGAATCAGACATGACATTTCAAGAAAATTTAGAGAATTCTTTAAAATTATCTTGGTACCATTTATGCATTGTGGTGTTCTCATTTAAAAATGTGTGAAATTTTATACAACAAACTCAAATAGTGAAAGATTGAAATTAATTTTTCAATTAAATAATTGCATATTGTACTGAGAGTCTGTTCCTTTTTTTCCTTGTAAACTCTTTCTTTTAATATAATAGTCTTTAAAACGAACGATGTATTAAATGTCCGGAGTAAGTAATAATGTCGTTAAACCCACCTTGATGTTAAAATTTACTTTGTTAGGAAATATCAGTTTGTCTACACTCATTTCATATACACTACGTAAAAAAAGTAGAAGGACACTTGATTTTGTAACAATAACCGAAAAATATTTTATTTTTACTAAAATTTTTTATTAGAAACATTTTACAAATATTTTAAAAATACAATTTTAACATCAAAATTATGATATTCAAACATAAAATATTAATGGCAACAAAAATAGTTTCTCTTTTTTGAAACTTTGTAAAAAAAGTAGAAGGACAGCATTATAATTAATGAAAAAATAGTGATTTTAATAAGGAATGTTCTTCCCATTGGCCTTTATAACTTCAAATATTCTGTTTGGAAGTGAATTGTATAGAGATTGAACTTTTGTTTGACAAAAATTGTCTTACGAGTCATTCAATGCTTCTCGAAGCTGAGTTAGCGAATCAAATTGTCTTCCATCAGCATAAACTCGACGAACTAGCATTTCCCAGATGTTTTCCACTATATTAAGGTTAGGACTTTTGGCTGGCCATGGTAAAACATCCACATTATTTGTTAGGAACCAATTTTTGACTCCAGTCGCGGTGTGAATGGAAGCTCCGTCTTGCTGAAACTTCCACTCTTCACCCCCCAAGTCAGAGCCATAAGGAAGAAGCTCGGGATTCAGCACTTGAATGTAGTCTGTATGTTTTTGACTACCATTTAAGAAAACCAGACTTGTCCTTCCTCCGTATCCAACAGCCAACCAAACCATTATAATCCCTCCTCCCATTTGTAGTGTTGAATAGTATGTCTTCATTCCCCAGACAATGCCAGTAGGGCTGATATCCGTCTGAACCGTCTAAGTTAAATTTCTTTTCATCGGAAAATTTCACAGAAGTCCATTCTGTAGTCCAGGACAGGTGCTCCTTAGCCCACGCTAAACAGTTATCAATGTGAGCTTGTGTCCACTTAGGATGATGTTTCCGTTTTTTGAAAATGAATTTTTTAGATCTTTTAATATAGTTGTAAACTGTTTGTTTCGTCACATGATCAAGTCCAGCTTGATTTCTTGCCTTTGAAACACTTCCTTTGTTCTTCTTAAACACACGAACAAATTTTCTTTCATCACGTGGTGTTAATTTTTTCGGTCTACCAGTCTTCTTTTTCTTTCCATTTTTATAACGATTTCTGATAAAGTTTGAAACTGTATTGGGGCTCACCTGCAACAATCTAGCAATCTCTCTGACACTTTTACCATCATTTTGATATGCGGAAATTTGGCCTTTTTGAAAATCGTTCGAAGGTATTCCTTTAGGCATTTCCGAGAACGGAGAAACAGCGTAACTTTTAAACAAATTAGATTTTTTTGACAGAAAAGGATAAAACAAAATACAAAATCACTATTTAACTAAAGAACAACTCACTAAATTAAATATATTAGCAAGTGTCCTTCTACTTTTTTTACGCATCGAAAATTATATATACTAATTTTATTATTAATATTAGTGGTAGATGTTTAATTTTTGCCTAAAATGAAAAAAAGGGTCATTAAACTAAATCTGCATAAATATCTGGCAGTTAGGAGAAAATAAGAGATATTAATTGGCAAAAAACACTGTCCTTCTATTTTTTTTACGCAGTGTATACGTCCTTTATTCGAAGAATTCAAGACGTTTCCTAAACTATTGTTAATGCAAATTCTGGGTTTAAAATCTCTCAGTGAACTATATATAAAATTATATTTTTTTTTATAGTGGTAGGTATTTTATACATATCATGAATAATAATGAACTATAGGGACTTATTTTGTAGTTCGCGTAGTCAGAAGGAAATAAGACCGAGAAAAAATAATTATTCTACAAATTTCGTCAATAAAATAGAGTTCTAGAGTGAAAATTCTGGTTCAAATCGACGAACTGCAATAAATGCAATACACAAATAAGCGTTTTAATAGCTCTTTTCTCTATATAAAGACAATTTATGGATACACTAATTACATCAACCATTGATTTCGAATGCAATCGAAAAATATATTTCAAAATAATATCATTAGAGGGACCTGATTCAAATTTTACTGAGAGTTGCTGATAGCGTATTTAAGTTAAAAACAGAATTATCTGTTAGACGTGAAGACTATAAATTACACATTCTTACATATATTTATATAAATAAATGTAACTATATCTTTCTATATATATATATATGATATATGAAAATATCAATTCAAAGTAAAATTCAAAGACACAACAGAAGAAATAAATCTTTTAATTTAAATTACTTAATGTAAGTAAGAACTCTTGTATTACAGCATATGCATATTTTGTGTTCGTTGCGCCCCCTATCGGTGAAAAGATTATTTCGAAACCCGCAATAGCTGTTTAAAATTTCCTTATACTTGTATAAGTAGAATTAATACATAAAATATTTAAAATTTAATGCCAAACCAATATAAATATCAGTGCATAATTTACATACCTCAAAAATATTAGTAATATATATTCGTTAGTCCATTTCTAAATGACACTAATGCACGAAATCTTGTCATTTAGACTTTAAACTACAATATACCTTCTTATTATGAATTATTAAAATTAAAAAAAAATTGTATTTTTCCATTATAGAATGAATGACACATTGGACATAATGACGAATGCATCATCTAAACAGTACTGCTTATCATTACTATTAGTTTCGACTTCCTAAGTCAGTATATAAAAATTATTATTAAGACGAGTTGATATGGTTTGAAATTTTTTAAGTGCAATTAGCACCCACAGTGAAATTAGAGTCAGTACAGATATATTTATCTAATTAAAAAACATTATTTTTCATACTGAATCAGCAATGTGCGTGTCATTAATATTTGTAATATTTCAAAAAAATAACTATTAATTTCCTTTAGAAAAAATTAGTTTACACAGAGAGGGATATACAGTTTCGCTTCAGGAATTAACACAGCAAGAGCAAGAAACATTTCTAAACATATTTACAAACTTTAATTTTGATTTAAAAGCACTAGATATTTATTTCGTAAATGTTCAGTAATCCATAAAACTCTGTAAAATGCATGATTTCGTTAACCTAGTTTAAACACTTTTTGATTGGAGGCGTTTCTCACACAAATACAAGAAATGTCTTTTTTTTTTCTCTGAAGTAATCAGGAATAACAATATATTTTAAATAGTATTCCGTGAAATAACTTAATAAGGATAAGCATTTGTTTTCTTTTAGTGAAGCTACGATTATTTCTCACAAAAAGAAACACGTTTTCTATTCTTACAACATTGTGGACATTCAATATAATTAATACAAGCAGTCAAATAAATATATATTAATAAGATGCAAAAAGGGTACGTAAATTATATGAGCAATTAAGCTTGTTATTGTTGAAAGGAAAAAAGCATATGAATATAGAATATATTTTTTGGGTTGTTGTTATATTAACATTAAATTAAGTGTAACGTTGTTGCGTAAAATCCATTTTAAAACAGTTTAAATTACACTAAGTTATTATTTATTCAAACCCAAATTCATGAAAAGAGATTAAGAATGATTTAGTTTACATATATGCATGCCATTCATTCAAGCAAATATAGAAAAATTCAGAAATAACACAAATTTCCTTTATAATTTCACACATTTTTGGAACTGGCCATAGCATGAACGTAGCAATTAAATCCGGTTTTTCAAAGCATGTTAACCAACACTCAAAAAGCCATACAGGGAAATTACTACACCGATATCTTCAATTTTAGGCAAAGAAATGTTATAATTTTCTATAAAGCAATTACAAAATTATTTTACGAAACATCATAATGTATGGCAACGTCATTACTATTCGATCAATGATGACATAAATAAATTGTAATAGTTTCAAATCTTTGAATTCATAATACAATATAAAGAATTAAAAAATTAAAGTTATTCTGTTCATATATGACGATTTACTACCTTAAGACTTATCTAATAAAAGAAATGGAGCGAGAATCAGACATGACATTTCAAGAAAATTTAGAGAATTCTTTAAAATTATCTCGGTACCATTTATGCATTGTGGTGTTCTCATTCAAAAATGTGTGAAATTTTATACCACAAATTCAAATAGTGAAAGATTGAAATTAATTTTTCAATTAAATAATTGCTTATTGTACTGAGAGTCTGTTCCTTTTTTCCCTTGTAAACTCTTTCTTTTAATATAAGAGTCTTTAAAACGAACGATGTATTAAATGTCCGGAGTAAGTAATAATGTCGTTAAACCCACCTTGATGTTAAAATTTACTTTGTTAGGAAATATCAGTTTGTCTACACTCATTTCATATATACGTCCTTTATTCGAAGAATTCAAGACGTTTCCTAAACTATTGTTAATGCAAATTCTGGGTTTAAAATCTCTCAGTGAACTATATATAAAATTATATTTTTTTTATAGTGGTAGGTATTTTATACATATCGTGAATAATAATGAACTATAGGGACTTATTTTGTAGTTTGCGTAGTCAGAATGAAATAAGACAGAGAAAAAATAATTATTCTACAAATTTCGTCAATAAAATAGAGATCTAGAGTGAAAATTCTGGTTCAAATTGACTAACTGCAATAAATGTAATACACAAATAAGCGTTTTAATTGCTCTTTTCTCTATATAAAGACAATTTATGGATACACTAATTACATCAACCATTGATTTCGAATGCATTCGAGAAATATATTTCAAAATAATATGATTAGAGGGACCTGATTCAAATTTTACTGAGAGTTGCTGATAGCGTATTTAAGTTAAAAACAGAATTACCTGTTACACGTGAAGACTATAAATTACAAATTCTTACATATCTTTATATAAATAAATGTATCTATATCTTTCTATATATATATATGATATATGAAAACATATATCCAAAGTAAAATTAAAAGACACAACAGAAGAAACAAATCTTTTAATTTAAATTACTTAATGTAAGTAAGAAGTCTCGTATTACTGCATATGCATATTTTGTGTTCGTTGCGCCCCCTATCGGTGAAAAGATTATTTCGAAACACGCAATAGTTGTTTAAAATTTCCTTATACTTGTATAAGTAGAATTAATACATAATGTATTTACAATTTAATGCCAAACCAATATAAATATCAGCGCATAATTTACATAGCTCAAAAATATTAGTAATATATATTCGTTAGTCCATCTCTAAATGACACTAATGCACGAAATCTTGTCATTTAGACTTTAAACTACAATATACCTTCATATTATGAGTTATTAAAAATAAAAAAAATTGTATTTTTCTATCATAGAATGAATGACACATTGGACATAATGACGAATGCATCATCTAAACAGTACTGCTTATCATTAATATTAGTTTCGACTTCCCAAGTCAGTATATAGAAATTATTATTAAGACGAAGTTCATATGGTTTGAAATTTTTTAAGGGCAATTAGCATCCACAGGGAAATTAGAATCAGTACAGATATATTTATCTAATTAAAAAACATTATTTTTCATACTGCGTCAGCAATGTGCGTGTCATTAATATTTGTAATATTTCAGAAAAATAACTATTAATTTCCTTTAGAAAAACTTAGCTTACACTTAGAGGGATAGACAGTTTCGTTCAGGAATTAACACAGCATGAGCAAGAAACATTTCTGTATATATATGTACAAACATTAACTTCAAAGCACTTAAATGCCTTTAAATTTGATTTAAAAGAAATAGATATTTATTTGGTAAAAGTTCAGTTTTCCATAAAACTCTGTAAAAAGCATGATTTCGTTAACCTCGTTTAAACACTTCTTGCTTGGAGACGTTTCATACACAAATACAATACTGTCTTAATTGTCTCTCAAGATATTAGGAGTAACAATATATTTTTAATAGCAATACGTGAAATTATTTTATAAGTAAAAGCATTTATTTTCTCTTAGTGAAGTTACGATTATTTCTCACAAAAGAAACACGTGTCTATTCTCAAAGCATTGCCAATATTAAATATAATTATTTCAAATATTCAAATAAAGATATATTAATAAGATGCAAGAAATTTACTTGAATTATATGAGTAATTAAGCTTGTTATTTTTGAAAGTCAAAAAATGTATATCAATGTAGAATATATTTTTGGGGTTGTTATAAAAATGAAATGTAACATTGTTGCGTAAAACACATATTAAAATAGTCTTAATTACACTAAATTATCATTTATTCAAACCCAAATTCAAGAAATGAGATTAAAAATGACTTAGAGGTGATATTTGGAGCTGGCGATTCGATGAACGTTGCTATTAAAATCTTGTTTTTAAAAGAACGTTATCAAATTGTTACAAAACAATACATTGAGATTACTACATCAGTTGTCTTCATTTTTAGGCAAAGAAATGTTTCAAATTTCTACAAAGAAATTACAAATGAAACAACAAAAAGGATGACAACGTCATGGCTATTCGATAAATGCTGATATAAAGAAAATTATAGTAGTTTCAAAAATTTGATTTCATAATAATATATTTAGAAATGAAAAGTTATTCTGTTCAGTTTTAAGGATTTCCTACATTAAGAATTATATAATAAAAAGAAATGAAACGAGAGGCAGACATTGCATTTCATGAAAATAAACAGATATAGTAATATATCTGCATTTTTGCATTGTGTTCAAATTCAAAGTAGTGTAAAATTTTATAGAAAAAACTTAAATACTGAACCATTGAAATTAAATTTTTAATTAAATAATTACATTTTGTACTGAGAGTCTGTTCCTTATTCTTCTTGTAAACTCTTCCTTTGAATATAATAGTCTTTGAAACGAATGATGTATTAAATGTCCGGAGTAGGTATGAACCTTATAAAGATAATGTCTTTAAACCCACCGTGATGTTAAAACTCACATAGTTAGTTAGATAACATCTCTTTTCATTCCATATTTACGTCGTTTATTCAAAGAATTGCAGACGTATCCTTAACTATTGTTAATGCCAATTCTGGGTTTGAAATCTCTCAGTGAACTATATTTAAAATTATATATATTTTATAGTGGTAGGTATTTTATACATATATTGAATAATAATGAACTATATATTGACTTATTTTGTAGTTTGAGTAGTCAGAATGAATTAAGAAACAGAAAAAATTGTTGATTATTCGACAAATTTCGTCAATAAAATAGATATCTACTAGAAACTCTGCTTCCATTCGACAAACTGCAATAGGTCCAATGCACATATAAACGTTTTAATAGCTCTTTTCTCTATATAAAGGCAATTTATGGATACACTAATTAAATCTACCATTGATTTCGAATACAATAGAATAATATATTTAAAAATAATATGATTAGAGAGACTTGATTCAAACTTTACTCAGAGTTGCTGATAGCGCATTAAGTTAAAAACAGATTTATCTGTTAGACGTGAAAGTCATAAATTAAAATTCTTACTTATCTTTATATAAATAAATGTATCTATATCTTTCTATATATATATATGATGTATGCAAACATCAATCCGAAGTAAAACTCAAAGACGTAACATAAGAACTAAATTTTTTAATTTAAATTTCTTAAAGTAAGTAAGAATTCTTATATTGCTGCATATGCATATTCTTATGTTCGTTGCGCCCCTTAGCGGTGAAAAGATTATTTCTAAGCAGACAAGATTTTTAATAGAATTCATACACCAATGTTTTCAATTTTAGTTCAAGAAAAGTTATAATTTTCAATCAAGACAATACAAAATTATATTATTCAACAACAAAAAGGATGACAACGTCATGGCTATTCGAACAATGATGATATAAAAAAATTATAGTATTTTCAAAAATTTGATTTCATAATAATATATTTAGAAATGAAAAGTTATTCTGTTCATTTTTAAGATTTACTACATTAAGAATTATATAATAAAAAGAAATGAAACGAGAGGCAGACATAGCATTTCATGAAAATAAACAGAATTTATCAAAAGGATCTCGGTGCCATTTTTGCATTGTGTTCAAATTCAAAGTAGTGCAAAATTTTATAGAAAAAACTTAAATACTGAATCATTGAAATTAAATTTTTAATTAAATAATTACATTTTGTACTGAGAGTCTGTTCCTTATTCTTCTTGTAAACTCTTCCTTTGAATATAATAGTCTTTGAAACGAATGATTTATTAAATGTCCGTAGTTATGAACCTTATAAAGATAATGTGTTTAAACCCACCGTGATGTTAAAACTCACATAGTTAGTTAGATAACATCTCTTTTCATTCCATATTTACGTCGTTTATTCAAAGAATTGCAGACGTATCCTTAACTATTGTTAATGCAAATTCTGGGTTTGAAATCTCTCAGTGAACTATATTTAAAATTATATATATTTTATAGTGGTAGGTATTTTATACATATATTGATTAATAATGAACTATATATTGACATATTTTGTAGTTTGAGTAGTCAGAATGAATTAAGAAAGAGAAAAAAATTGTTGAAAATTCGACAAATTTCGTCAATAAAATAGATATCTAGTAGAAACTCTGCTTCCATTCGATAAACTGCAATAGGTCCAATGCACATATAAACGTTTTAATAGCTCTTTTCTCTATATAAATCCAATTTATGGATACACTAATTAAATCTACCATTGATTTCGAATACAATAGAATAATATATTTCAAAATAATATTATTAGAGAGACTTGATTCAAACATAACTGAGAGTTGCTGATAGCGCATTAAGTTAAATACAGATTTATATGTTAGACGTGAAGGACATAAATTACAAATTCTTACTTATCTTTATATAAATAAATGTATCTATATCTTTCTATATATATATATGATGTATGCGAACATCAATCCGAAGTAAAATTCAAAGGCGTAACATAAGAACTAAATTTTTTAATTTAAATTTCTTAAGGTAAGTAAGAATTCTTATATTGCTCCATATGCATATTCTTATGTTCGTTGCGCCCCCTAGTGGTGAAAAGATTTTTTTCTAAGCACACAATGTTGTTAATAGAATTCATACACCAACTTCTTCAATTTTAGGTCAAGGAAAGTTATAATTTTCTATCAAGATAATACAAAATTATATTATTCAACAACAAAAAGTATGACAACGTCATGGCTATTCGAATAATGATGATATAATAAAATTGTAGTAGTTTCAAAACTTTGAAAGCATAAATTAATACGTATAAATTACAAGTTATTCTCTTTATCTTTAAAGATGCATTACCTTATGACTTATCTAATTAAAATAAATGAAACGAGAGGAAGACATAGCATTTCATGAAAATGAACAGAGTTTATCAAAATGAACTCGGTGCCATTTTTGCATCGTGTTCAAATTCAAAGCAGTGTAAAATTTTGTAGAAAAAACTTAAATACTGAATCATTGAAATTAAATTTTTAATTAAATAATTACATTTTGTACTGAGAGTCTGTTCCTTATATTTTTTGTAAACTCTTCCTTTGAATATAATTGTCTTTAAAACGAATGATGTATTAACTGTCCGGAATAGGCATCGCTCTAATAAAAATAATGTCGTTGAAACCACCGTGATGTTAAAATTTACTTAGAGTTTTCATTTCATATTTACGTCTTTTATTCAAAGAATTGTAGACGTTTCCTAAACTATTGTTAATGCAAATTCTGGGTTTGAAATCTCTCAGTGAAGTATATTTAAATTTATATAACTTTTATAGTGGTAAGTATGTTATGCATATATTGAATAATAATGAACTAAAGGGACTTATTTTGTAGTTTGCGTAGTCCGAATGACTTAAGACAGAGAAAAAATTGTTAATTATTCTACAAATTTCGTCAATAAAATAGAGATCTAGTAGAAACTCTGTTTCAATTCGGCAAACTGCAATAGGTCCAACACACAAACAAACGTTTTAATAGGTCTTTTCTCTATATAAAGACAATTTATGGATACACCAATTACACCTACCATTGATTTCGAATGCAAAAGAAAAATACATTTCAAAATAATATGATTAGAGGTATTTATTTTAAAAACATATTGATGTGTTAGACGTGAAGACATAAATTATAAATTCTTACATATCTTTCTATAAATAAATGCATCTATATCTTTCTATATATACATGATGTATGCAAACATCAATCCGCAGTAACATTCAAAGACAAAACATAAGAAATAAATATTTTAATTTAAATTACTTAAAGTAAGTAAGAACTCTTATATTGCTGCATATGCATATTCTTATGTTCGTTGCGCCCCCTAGCGTTGAAAAGATTATTTCTAAGCATACAAGATTTTTAATAGAATTCATACACCACTGTCTTCAAATTTAGGTCAAGAAATGTTATAATTTTCTATCCAGACAATACAAAATTATATTATTCAACAACAAAAACGTATAACAACGTCATGGCTATTCGAACAATGACGATATAATAAAATTGTAGTAGTTTCAAAACTTTGAAAGCATAATTTAAAATGTAGAAATTAAAAGTTATTCTCTTCATCTTTAAATATGCACTACCTTATGACTTATCGAATAAAAAGAAATGAGAACAGGAGGCAGACATAACATTTCATGAAAATGAACAGAATTTATCAAAAGGATCTCGGTGCCATTTTTCCACTGATTTCAAATTCAAAGTAGTGTAAAATTTTATAGAAAAAACTCAATTACTGAATCACTGAAATTATTTTTTTAATTAAATAATTACATTTTGTACTGAGAGTCTGTTCCTTATTTTTCTTGTAAGCTCTTTCTTTGAATATAATGTTCTTTAAAACGAATGATGTCTTAAATGTCCGGAGTAGGTATGACCCTTACAAAAATAATGTCGTTAAACCCACAGTGATGTTAAAATTTACTTAGTTAGGTAATATCTGTTTCTCTGTTTTAATTTCATATTTACGTCTTTTATTCAAAGAATTGAAGACGTTTCCTAAACTACTGTTAATGCAAATTCTAGGTTTGAAATCTCTCAGTGAACTATATTTAAAATTACATATATTTTATAGTGGTAGGTATTTTATACATATCTTGAATAATAATGAACTATAGGGACCTATTTTGCAGTTTGCGTAGTCAGAATGAATTAAGAAAGAGAAAAAATTGTTAATTATTCTTCAGATTTTGTCAATAAAATAGAGATCTCGTAGAAACTGTATTTCAATTCGTCAAACTGCAATAGGTCCAATGCACATAAAAACGTTTTAATAGCTATTTTCGCTATATAAAGGCAATTTATGGATACACTAATTACATCTTCCATTGATTTTGAATACAATAGAATAATATATTTTAAAATAATATGATTAGAGGGACCTGATTCAAACTTTACTGCGTGTTGCTGATAGCGTATTTAAGTTAAAAACAGACTGATGTGTTAGACGTGAAGGTCATAAGTTACAAATTCTTATTTATCTTTATATAAATAAATGTATCTATATCTTTCTATATATATATATATATATGATGTATGCAAACATCAATCCGAAGTATAATTCAAAGACATAACATAAAAAATAAATTTTTTAATTTTAATTACTTAAATTAAGTAAGTAAGAATTATATTGCTGCATATGCATATTCTTATGTGCGTTGCGCCCCCTAGCGGTGAAAAGATTATTTCTAAGCACACAAGATTTTTAATACAATTCATACACCACTGTCTTCAAATTTAGGTCAAGAAGTGTTATAATTTTCTATCCAGACAATACAAAATTATATTATTCAACAACAAAAACGTATAACAACGTCATGGCTGTTCGAACAATGACGATATAATAAAATTGTAGTAGTTTCAAAACTTTGAAAGCATAATTTAAGATGTAGAAATTAAAAGTTATTCTCATCATCTTTAAAGATGCACTACCTTATGACTTAACTAATAAAAAGAAATGGAACGAGAGGCAGACATAATATTTCATGAAAATGAACAGAATTGATCAAAAAGATCTCGTGGCATTTCTCCACTGATTTCAAATTCAAAGTAGTGTAAAATTTTATAGAAAAAACTCAAATACTGAGTCATTGAAATTAATTTTTTAATTAAACAATTACATTTTGTACTGAGAGTATGTTCCTTATTTCTGTTGTAAACTCTTCCTTTGAAAATAATGGTCTTTAAAACGAATGATGTATTAAATGTCCGGAGTAGGTATGGTCCTTATAAAAATAATGTCTTTAATCCCACCGTGATGTTAAAACTTACTTAGTTAGTTAGGTAACATTTTTTTTCATTCCATATTTACGTCGTTTATTCAAAGAATTGCAGACGTTTCCTAAACTATTGTTAATGCAAATTCTGTGTTTGAAATCTCTCAGTGAACTATATTTAAAATTACATATATTTTATAGTGGTAGGTATTTTATACATATGTTGAAGAATAATGAACTATATTGACTTATTTTGCAGTTTGCGTAGTCAGAATGAATTAATGCAGAGAAAAAATTGTTAACTATTCTACAAATTTCGTCATTAAAATAGAGATCTAGTAGAAACTCTGTTTCAATTCGACAAACTGCAATAGGACAAATACATAAATAAACGTTTAATAGCTCTTTTCTTAATATAAATTCAATTTATGGATACACTAATTATATCTACCATTGATTTTGAATGCAATAGAAAAATATATTTCAGAATAATACGATTAGAGGGATCCGATTCAAATTTTACTGAGAGTTGCTGATAGCGTATTTAAGTTATGTGTTAGACGTGAAGGTCATAAATTACAAATTCTTACTTATCTTTAAATAAATGTATCTATATCATTCTATATATATATGATGTATACAAACATCAATCCGAAGTAAAATTCAAAGACACAACGAAAGAAATAAATCTTTTAATTTAAATTACTTTAAGTACGAACCCTTGAATTGCTGTATAGACATATTCTTATGTTCGTTGCGCCCCCTAGCGGTGTACAGATTATTTCGTAACACACAATAGAGGTTTAAAATTTCCTTATACTTGTATAAGTACAATTAATACATAATATTTTTAAAATTTAATTCTAAACAAATATAAATATCAGTACATAATTTACAAGGCTCATAAATTTCAGTAATATATATTTGTTAGTCCATCCCTAAACAACACAAATGCTAGCAAGCGTGCCATTTTATGCTTTAAACTACAATATACCTTCTTATAATGAATTAATACTCCCTTTATAGAAGGAATGACACATTGGACATAATGACGAATGCATCATCTACACAGTACAGCCTATCATTCATATTAGTTGCGACTTTCTAAGTGAGTATAGAAAAATTTTTATTAAGAGGAAGTGATATGGTGTGAAATTATTTAAGTGGAATTAGCGCCCACTGTGGAATTAGAGTCAGTGGTGCAGATATATTTTAAGATAATATATTTAACTATTATCAGTGCAGATATATTTAACTAATTAAAAAATATTATTGATCATACTGCATGAGCAATGCGCGTGTCATTAATTTTTGTAACATTTCAGAAAAATAACTATTAATTTCCTTTAGAAAAAAATTAGCTTACACAGAGAGGGATAGCCAGTTTCGCTTCAGGAATTAACACAGCATGAACAAGAAACATTTCTATATATATTTAATTTCAAAGCACATATATGCCTTTAAATTTGATTTAAAAGAAATAGATATTTATTTCGTGAAAGTTCAGTTTTCTATAAAACTCTGCAAAAAGCATGATTTCGTTAACCTAGTTTAAGCACTTCTTGCTTGGAGACGTTTCACACACAAATACAAAAATGTCTTAATTTTCTCTCAGGATATTATGATTACCAATATATTTTTAATAGCAATCCGTGAAACTATTTTGATAAGTAAAATCATTTATTTTCTTTTAGTAAAGTTACGATTATTTCTCACAAAATGAAACACGTGTCTATTCTTAAAGGATTGTCGATAGTAAATATAATTATTACAAATAGTCAAATCAAGATATATTAATAAGATGGTAGAAGGCTACGTGAAGTATATGAGTAATTAAGCTTTTTTTTTGAAAGGCAAAAAAGGCATATCAATATAGAATATATTTTGGGGTTGTTGTTATATTAACATAAAATTAAATGTAACTTTGTTGCGTAAAACACATTTTAAAATAGTTTAAATTACACTAAATTATTTATTTATTCAAACCCAAATGAATGAAATGAGATTAAGAAGGATTTTGTTTATCTATACGCATCATATTCATTCAAACAAAAAAAATAAAAAACAGAGAAATATCATAAGATTCCTTTAAAATGTAAGACATTATTGTATCAGGCCATAGGATGAACGTTGCAATTAAATCCTACGATTAAAAAAGAATGTTATCGAATTGTTAGAAAGCCATACAGTGACATTAATATATCAAAGATTTCAATTTTAATCAAAGAAATCTTTTAAATTTCTATAAAGCAATTACAAAATTATGTCATGAAACAAGAATAACTATGACAACGTCGTGACAACTCGATCAATGCTGATATAAAAAGAAATTGTAGTTTCAAAACTTTGATTTCATAATAATATACTTAGAAATTAAAAGTTATTCTGTTCATATTTAAAGATTACTACATTAAGACTTATCTAAAAAAAGAAATGGAATGAGAGGCAGACATGACATTGCATGAAAATGAACAGAATTGAACAAAAGGATCTCGGTGCCATTTTTACACTGTTTACAAATTCAAAGTAGTGTAAAATAATATAGCAGAAACTCAACTACTGAATCATTGAAATATAATTTTTTAATTAAATATTTACATTTTGTACTGAGAATCTGTTCCTTTATTTTCTTGTAAGCTCTTCCTTTGAATGTATTGGTCTTTAAAATGAATGATGTATTAAACGTCCGGAGTAGGTATGACACTTATAATAATGTCTATAAACCCATCGTGATGTTAAAACATACTTGGTTAGGTAACATCTGTTTTCATTCCATATTTACGTTGTTTATTCGAAGAATATAAGACGTTTCCTAAACTATTGTTAATGCAAATTCTGGGTTTGAGATTTCTCAGTGAACTATATTTAAAATTATGTATCTTTTATAGTGGTAGGTATTTTATATATATCTTAAATAATAATGAACTAGAGAGACTTATTTTGTAGTTTACGTGTTCCGAATGAAGTGAGACCGAGAAAATATTGTTAATTATTCTACAAATTTCGTCAATAAAATAGAGATCTAGTAGAAGCACTGTTTCCATTCGACAAACTGCAACAGATGCAATGCACATATAAAAGTTTTAACAGCTCTTTTCTCTATATAAAGACAATTTATGGATACACTAATTACATCTACCATTCATTTCGAATTCAAAAGAATAATATTTTTCAAAATAATATGATTAGGGCACCTGATTCAAACTTTACTGAGAGTTGCTGATAGCATATTTAAGTTAAAAGAGATTGATGTGTTAGACGTGAAGGTCATAAGTTACATATTCTTACTTATCTTTATATAAATAAATGTATCTATATCTTTCTATATATACATGATGTATGCAAACATCATTCCGAAGTATAATTCAAAGACATAACATAAAAAATAAATTTTTTAATTTAAGTTACTTAAAGTAAGTAAGAACTCTTATATTGCTGCATATGCATATTCTTATGTTCGTTGCGCCCCCTGGGGGTGAAAATATTATTTCTAAGCACACAAGATTTTTAATAGAAATCATACACCAATGTCTGCAATTTTAGGTCAAGAAATGTTATACATTTCTATCAAGACAATACAAAATTATATTATTCAACAATAAAAAGTATGACAACGTCATGGCTATTCGAACAATGATGATATAATAAAAATGCAATAGTTTCAAAACTTTGAAAGCATAATTTAGTATGTAGAAATAGAAAGTTGTTCTCTTAATCTTGAAAGATGCACTACCTTATGACTTATATAATAAAAAGAAATGGAACGAGAGGCAGACATAACATTTCATGAAAATAAACAGAATTGATCAAAAGGATCTCGGTGCCATTTTTGCATTGTGCTCAAATTCAAAGTAGCGTAAATTTTTATAGAAAAAAATCAAATACTGAATCATTGAAATTAATTTTTTAATTAAATCATTACCTTTTGTACTGAAAGTATGTTATTTATTTTTCTTGTAAACTGGTCTTTAAAACGAATAATGTATTAAATGTCCGGAGTAGGTATGGCCCTTATAAAAATAATGTCGTCAAACCCAACGTGATGTTAAAATTTACTTTGTTAAGAAATATCTGTTTTTCTGCACTCATTTCATAGTTACGTCTTTTATTCAAAGAATTCAAGACGTTTCCTAAACTATTGTTAATGCAAATTCTGGGTTTGAAATCTCCCAGTGGACTATATTTAAAATTATATATCTTTTATAGTGGTAGGTATTTTATACATGTCTTGTATAATAATGAACTATAAGGACTTATTTTGTAGTTTGCGTAGTCAGAATGAATTAAGACAGAGAAAAAATTGTTAATTATTCTACAAATTTCGTCAATAAAATAGAGATCTAGTATAAACTTTGTTTCAATTCGACAAACTGCAATAGGTCTAATACAAAAATAAACGTTTTAATAGCTCTTTTCTCTATATAAAGTCAATTTATGGATACACTAATTACATCTGCCATTGATTTCGAATACAATAGAAACATATATATCCAAAAATAATATGATTGGAGAAACCTGATTCAAATTTTACAGAGAGTGGCTGATAGCGTATATAAGTTAAAAAAAGAATTATGTGTTACGTGAAGTTTATAAATTACACATTCTTACATATCTTTATATAAATAAATGTATGTATATCTTTCTATATTGATATGTATACAAATATCAATTCAAAGTAAAATTCAAAGACACAACAGAAGAAATAAATCTTTTAATTTAAATTACTTAAAGAAAGTACGAACTCTTGAATTGCTGTATAAGCATATTCTTATGCTCGTTGCGCCCCCTAGCGATGAAAAGTTTATTTCAAAACACACAACATTCGTTTCCTTATATTTGTATAAGTAGAATTAATACATAAATTTTATTTTAATCTTTCACACTATACATATAAGATATATATTTAAAATTTATTGTTAAACCAATTTAAATATCAGTATATAATTTACATGGTTAAAACATATTAGTAATATATATTCGTTAGTCCATCCTTAAATAAAACTAATGCTAGCAATTTGGTCATTTAATGCTTTAAAATACAATATCTTGATAACGTCACATAGTTTCGTTACAGGAATTAATTCGTAAAGTATAAGTATCATGTCTGAATATAGTCACAAGCATATATTTCTCAGCAAATAAATGAGTTTAATTCGATTGAAAGAAAATCGATATTTGTTTGGTAGTAATGATTTTGGTGAGAAATTGCTGGAGTAAATATAATATATTATAGTTACAATTTATTGAATAGAAACTCTAGAAAAGAAAAAATATTCTAAAGAATATTCTTGAACGTAATTAATCTCAAATATATATTATTTTCATCACAAAAGCTTCGTAAAATTAAACCATTTTTTTAAATTTCCCCTAAATAACTGTATAAATCTGGTTTAAGTTAGCATGGTTTGAACACTTCTTGCTCTAAAACGTTTTAGACACAAATACAAAAATGTTAATTAGAAGTAGCAATAAATTTTAAGAAATGAAATTATTTTGATAAGTAAAAGCATTTATTTTCTTATAGTAAAGCTACGATTATTTCTCACAAAAAGAAACATTCTATTCTTAAAGCATTGTGGATAGTTACAGATCAGCTTTACACATAGCCAAATCCCGATATATTAAAAATAAGCTAGTAATTTACGAGAATTATATGAGTAATCCAATATATGAGCTATGAAAAACATGGATATGAATTTGTAATATTTTATTTAAATGTTTTTATATTAACATGAGATTAAATGCATTATATTTTTGCAAAAAAATATTTTAATATGGTTTATACTAAACTGAAATATTTAGTCATTCAGATCCAACACTTTAAAAAAAATGCTTAAAACGATTTAGCATATCTATTTGCTCTACATATATTAACATATAAAAATGGCAGAGAAATATCATACATTTTATGGAAAATTTCAGACATTACTTGAATTTACAATAGGATGAACTTTAGTACTGCGATTGCTATATAACGATATGAAAGGCAAATATTACAAGAGCAAGTTTCTGATCTAACGGTTGGAACTTTAGATCACAAACTTGCCCTCGCGTTTTATTTTTTTCGACGTTTACAAGTGAAAATCTCCAGTGAATTTAAATTGTTTTTGAATGTCAATTTACTAAGATGTTTAAAAATTGTTCCATCATATTTTTGGATTTTCTAAACATATTTTTTTCGAGTATATAATAACGGCAGATTACATTTTTTGTCAGTATCTATTAGAATTTATAATAAAATGTTTAATTCAAGAAAAAATACTAAGGGAAGTATCATGAGTTAATATTTACAATAATATCTATATGAGAAAAGGAAATAGACTATTATCCTCGAATACAAATTCAGCAACCTCCAAACTATAATGAATTACAGAAAGAATTTAAATTTAAGCTGTGAATTTTGAAAGGATTAAAATGGAAGCTCAGTAAGATTTGATGCATTCAATCTACTATCTGAAAATGGGACCGCGCGCACGCACGTTCCCTAGTTCAAAAATTTCACACCCCGCAAATAGGTTGCAGCAAGCATCAACTCCCATACAGAGAATATCTACCTGAGGGAACCTCCTTGTTGATCAAGATATCCCTGGCGTATGTAGCTATGCTTTGGGGGGAATAGGTCGAAATCTCATATACACGTGAAATATATTTAAAAAGTGGTAGATTATAGGCTATTTACCCTCACTTTCAAATACTTCAAGTAGTAAATTTGCTCCGAGTTATAAACTTTAGTATTACAGAGAATCATGTCATATGTATAATTAATTACTATATTTCTTACTAAATGGAACCACACACACACACATATTTATCTATATGTTATAAATCTACTCATATCGATGCTCCATCTATAAGGTAAACTTTTCAATATAGCACCAACATTGACGTCTGAATTTCTCATAATTTGTGTAAGCAAAATTAAGCCATAATATATATGGTATAATTATGCATCTTCTAACATTTCATTCCTAAATAAAACTAATACAGAAATTTTTTGTTACTTAGCACTTAAAAATGACTGTATTGAAACTTGCTGAGTATTACTAAAAACAATACAAAGAAAAATCGGATATTTCAGATTTCAAATAATCTGAATTATCAGAAATTTCGGTTCAATAACAACATTAGATTAGTATTTCAGACTTCAATAACTGCAATAGATCCAATACACGAATAAACGTTTTAATAGCTCTTTTCTCTATATAAAGACAATTTATGGATACACTAATTACATCTACCATTCATTTCGAATCCAATAGAATAATATTTTTTAAAATAATATGATCATTGCACCTGATTCAAATTTTGCTGAGAGTTGATGATAGCGTATTTATGTTAAAAACAGATTGATGTGTTAGACGTGAAGGTCATAAGTTACAAATTCTTACTTATCTTTCGATAAATAAATGTATCTATATCTTTCTATACATATATATATGATGCATGCAAACAGCAATCCGAAGTAAAATTCAAAGACATAACATAAGAAATAAATTTTTTAATTTAAATTACTTAAATTAAGTAAGAACTCTTATATTTCTGCATATGCATATTCTTATGATCGTTGCGCCCCCTAGCGGTGAAAATATTATTTCTAAGCACACAAGATTTTTAATAGAATTCATACACCAATGTCTTCAATTTTAGGTCAAGAAATGTTATAAATTTCTATCAAAACAATACAAAATTATATTATTCAACACCAAAAATTATGACAACGTCATGGCTATTCGAAGAATGATGATATAATAAAATTGTAGTAGTTTGAAAACTTTGAAAGCATAATTTAGTATGTAGAAATTAAAAGTTATTCTCTTCATCTTTAAAGAGCGACTACCTTATGAATCATTGAAATTAATTCTTTAATTAAATAATTACATTTTGTACTGAGAGTATGTTCCTTATATTTTTTGTAAACTCTTCCTTTGAATATAATTGTCTTTAAAACGAATGATGTATTAACTGTCCGGAATAGGCATCGCTCTAATAAAAATAATGTCGTTGAAACCACCGTGATGTTAAAATTTACTTAGAGTTTTCATTTCATATTTACGTCTTTTATTCAAAGAATTGTAGACGTTTCCTAAACTATTGTTAATGCAAATTCTGGGTTTGAAATCTCTCAGTGAAGTATATTTAAATTTCTATAACTTTTATAGTGGTAAGTATGTTATGCATATATTGAATAATAATGAACTAAAGGGACTTATTTTGTAGTTTGCGTAGTCCGAATGACTTAAGACAGAGAAAAAATTGTTAATTATTCTACAAATTTCGTCAATAAAATAGAGATCTAGTAGAAACTCTGTTTCAATTCGGCAAACTGCAATAGGTCCAACACACAAACAAACGTTTTAATAGGTCTTTTCTCTATATAAAGACAATTTATGGATACACCAATTACACCTACCATTGATTTCGAATGCAAAAGAAAAATACATTTCAAAATAATATGATTAGAGGTATTTATTTTAAAAACATATTGATGTGTTAGACGTGAAGACATAAATTATAAATTCTTACATATCTTTCTATAAATAAATGCATCTATATCTTTCTATATATACATGATGTATGCAAACATCAATCCGCAGTAACATTCAAAGACAAAACATAAGAAATAAATATTTTAATTTAAATTACTTAAAGTAAGTAAGAACTCTTATATTGCTGCATATGCATATTCTTATGTTCGTTGCGCCCCCTAGCGTTGAAAAGATTATTTCTAAGCATACAAGATTTTTAATAGAATTCATACACCACTGTCTTCAAATTTAGGTCAAGAAATGTTATAATTTTCTATCCAGACAATACAAAATTATATTATTCAACAACAAAAACGTATAACAACGTCATGGCTATTCGAACAATGACGATATAATAAAATTGTAGTAGTTTCAAAACTTTGAAAGCATAATTTAAAATGTAGAAATTAAAAGATATTCTCTTCATCTTTAAATATGCACTACCTTATGACTTATCGAATAAAAAGAAATGGAACAGGAGGCAGACATAACATTTCATGAAAATGAACAGAATTTATCAAAAGGATCTCGGTGCCATTTTTCCACTGATTTCAAATTCAAAGTAGTGTAAAATTTTATAGAAAAAACTCAATTACTGAAATTATTTTTTTAATTAAATAATTACATTTTGTACTGAGAGTCTGTTCCTTATTTTTCTTGTAAGCTCTTTCTTTGAATATAATGTTCTTTAAAACGAATGATGTCTTAAATGTCCGGAGTAGGTATGACCCTTACAAAAATAATGTCGTTAAACCCACAGTGATGTTAAAATTTACTTAGTTAGGTAATATCTGTTTCTCTGTTTTAATTTCATATTTACGTCTTTTATTCAAAGAATTGAAGACGTTTCCTAAACTACTGTTAATGCAAATTCTAGGTTTGAAATCTCTCAGTGAACTATATTTAAAATTACATATATTTTATAGTGGTAGGTATTTTATACATATCTTGAATAATAATGAACTATAGGGACCTATTTTGCAGTTTGCGTAGTCAGAATGAATTAAGAAAGAGAAAAAATTGTTAATTATTCTTCAGATTTTGTCAATAAAATAGAGATCTCGTAGAAACTGTATTTCAATTCGTCAAACTGCAATAGGTCCAATGCACATAAAAACGTTTTAATAGCTATTTTCGCTATATAAAGGCAATTTATGGATACACTAATTACATCTTCCATTGATTTTGAATACAATAGAATAATATATTTTAAAATAATATGATTAGAGGGACCTGATTCAAACTTTACTGCGTGTTGCTGATAGCGTATTTAAGTTAAAAACAGACTGATGTGTTAGACGTGAAGGTCATAAGTTACAAATTCTTATTTATCTTTATATAAATAAATGTATCTATATCTTTCTATATATATATATATATATGATGTATGCAAACATCAATCCGAAGTATAATTCAAAGACATAACATAAAAAATAAATTTTTTAATTTTAATTACTTAAATTAAGTAAGTAAGAATTATATTGCTGCATATGCATATTCTTATGTGCGTTGCGCCCCCTAGCGGTGAAAAGATTATTTCTAAGCACACAAGATTTTTAATACAATTCATACACCACTGTCTTCAAATTTAGGTCAAGAAGTGTTATAATTTTCTATCCAGACAATACAAAATTATATTATTCAACAACAAAAACGTATAACAACGTCATGGCTGTTCGAACAATGACGATATAATAAAATTGTAGTAGTTTCAAAACTTTGAAAGCATAATTTAAGATGTAGAAATTAAAAGTTATTGTCATCATCTTTAAAGATGCACTACCTTATGACTTAACTAATAAAAAGAAATGGAACGAGAGGCAGACATAATATTTCATGAAAATGAACAGAATTGATCAAAAAGATCTCGTGGCATTTCTGCACTGATTTCAAATTCAAAGTAGTGTAAAATTTTATAGAAAAAACTCAAATACTGAGTCATTGAAATTAATTTTTTAATTAAACAATTACATTTTGTACTGAGAGTATGTTCCTTATTTCTGTTGTAAACTCTTCCTTTGAAAATAATGGTCTTTAAAACGAATGATGTATTAAATGTCCGGAGTAGGTATGGTCCTTATAAAAATAATGTCTTTAATCCCACCGTGATGTTAAAACTTACTTAGTTAGTTAGGTAACATTTTTTTTCATTCCATATTTACGTCGTTTATTCAAAGAATTGCAGACGTTTCCTAAACTATTGTTAATGCAAATTCTGTGTTTGAAATCTCTCAGTGAACTATATTTAAAATTACATATATTTTATAGTGGTAGGTATTTTATACATATGTTGAAGAATAATGAACTATATTGACTTATTTTGCAGTTTGCGTAGTCAGAATGAATTAATGCAGAGAAAAAATTGTTAACTATTCTACAAATTTCGTCATTAAAATAGAGATCTAGTAGAAACTCTGTTTCAATTCGACAAACTGCAATAGGACAAATACATAAATAAACGTTTAATAGCTCTTTTCTTAATATAAATTCAATTTATGGATACACTAATTATATCTACCATTGATTTTGAATGCAATAGAAAAATATATTTCAGAATAATACGATTAGAGGGATCCGATTCAAATTTTACTGAGAGTTGCTGATAGCGTATTTAAGTTATGTGTTAGACGTGAAGGTCATAAATTACAAATTCTTACTTATCTTTAAATAAATGTATCTATATCATTCTATATATATATATATGATGTATACAAACATCAATCCGAAGTAAAATTCAAAGACACAACGAAAGAAATAAATCTTTTAATTTAAATTACTTTAAGTACGAACCCTTGAATTGCTGTATAGACATATTCTTATGTTCGTTGCGCCCCCTAGCGGTGTACAGATTATTTCGTAACACACAATAGAGGTTTAAAATTTCCTTATACTTGTATAAGTACAATTAATACATAATATTTTTAAAATTTAATTCTAAACAACTATAAATATCAGTACATAATTTACAAGGCTCATAAATTTCAGTAATATATATTTGTTAGTCCATCCCTAAACAACACAAATGCTAGCAAGCGTGCCATTTTATGCTTTAAACTACAATATACCTTCTTATAATGAATTAATACTCCCTTTATAGAATGAATGAGACATTGGACATAATGACGAATGCATCATCTACACAGTACAGCCTATCATTCATATTAGTTGCGACTTTCTAAGTGAGTATAGAAAAATTTTTATTAAGAGGAAGTGATATGGTGTGAAATTATTTAAGTGGAATTAGCGCCCACTGTGGAATTAGAGTCAGTGGTGCAGATATATTTTAAGATAATATATTTAACTATTATCAGTGCAGATATATTTAACTAATTAAAAAATATTATTGATCATACTGCATGAGCAATGCGCGTGTCATTAATTTTTGTAACATTTCAGAAAAATAACTATTAATTTCCTTTAGAAAAAAATTAGCTTACACAGAGAGGGATAGCCAGTTTCGCTTCAGGAATTAACACAGCATGAACAAGAAACATTTCTATATATATTTAATTTCAAAGCACATATATGCCTTTAAATTTGATTTAAAAGAAATAGATATTTATTTCGTGAAAGTTCAGTTTTCTATAAAACTCTGCAAAAAGCATGATTTCGTTAACCTAGTTTAAGCACTTCTTGCTTGGAGACGTTTCACACACAAATACAAAAATGTCTTAATTTTCTCTCAGGATATTATGATTACCAATATATTTTTAATAGCAATCCGTGAAACTATTTTGATAAGTAAAATCATTTATTTTCTTTTAGTAAAGTTACGATTATTTCTCACAAAATGAAACACGTGTCTATTCTTAAAGGATTGTCGATAGTAAATATAATTATTACAAATAGTCAAATCAAGATATATTAATAAGATGGTAGAAGGCTACGTGAAGTATATGAGTAATTAAGCTCGTTATTTTTGAAAGGCAAAAAATGCATATCAATGTAGAATATATTTTTGGGGTTGTTGTTATATTAGCCTAAAATTAAATGTAACTTTGTTGCGTAAACACATTTTAAAATAGTTTAAATTACACTAAATTATTATTTATTCAAACCTATATTCATGAAATGAGATTAAGAATAATTTAGTTTATGTATATGCATGATATTCATTCAAACAAGTAAAATAAAAACTGACAAATAACACAAGATTCCTTTAAAATTTCACACATTTTTGGAACTGGCCCCAGGATGAACGTGGCAATTAAATCCGGTTTTTTAAAGCATGTTAACCAATTGTGAAAAAGCCGTACAGTGAAATTATTACACCGATGTCTTCAATTTTAGGTAAAGAAATGTTATAATTTTCTATAAAGCAATTACAAAGTTATGTTATGAAACAAAAAAAAATTTGACAACGTCATTACTTCTCGATCAATGATGACATAAATAAATTAATAAATTGTAATACTTTCCAAGCTTTGAATTCATAATTTAATATATAGAAATTAAAAGTTATTCTGTCATATTTGAAGATTTACTACCTTAAGACTTATCTAATAAAAAGAAATGGAAAAAGAGGCAGACATAACATTTCATGAAAATGAACAGAATTGATCAAAAGGATCTCGGTGCCATTTTTGCACTGTGTTAAATTTCAAAGTGGTGTAAAATTTTATAGAAAAAACTCGAATGCTGAATCATTGAAAATAATTTCTTAATTAAATAATTACATTTTGCACTGAGAGTATGTTCATTATTTTTCTTGTAAATTCTTCCTTTGAATATAATGGTCTTTAAAACGAATGATGTATTAAATGTCCGGAGTATTCATGGCCTTTTTAAAAATAATGTCGTTAAACCCACCGTGATTTTAAAACTTACTTAGTTAGGTAACATCTGTTTTCATTTCAATTTACGTCGTTTATTCAAAGAATTTAAGACGTTTCCTAAACTACTGTTAATGCAAATTCTGGGCTTGAAATCTCTCAGTGAACTATATTTAAAATTATATATCTTTTATAGTGGTAGGTATTTTATACATATCTTGAATAATAATGAACTATAGGGACTTATTTTGTAGTTTGTGTAGTCAGAATGAAGTAAGACAGAGAAAAAATTGTTAGCTATTCTACAAATTTCGTCAATAAAATAGAGATCTAGTAGAAACTCTGTTTCAATTCGACAAACTGCTATAGGTGCAATGCACAAATAAACGTTTTAATAGCTCTTTTCTCTATATAAAGGAAATTTATGGATACACTATTTACAGCTACCATTCATTTCGTATGAAATAGAAAAATATGTTTCAAAACTGATGTATATATGTTTTACTGAGAGTTGCTGACAGCGGATTTAAGTTAAAAACAGAATAATGTGTTAGACGTGAAGGCTGTAGATTACAAATTCTTACATTTCTTTATATAAATAAATATATATATATATATATGACGTATACAAACATCAATCCAAAGTAAAATTCAAAGACACAACAGAAGAAATAAATATCTTAATTTAAATTACTAAAAGTAAGTACGAACTCTTGAATTGCTGTATATGTATATTATGATCGTTGCGCCCCCTAGCGGTGAAAATATTATTTCTAAACACAAAAGAGTCGCTAAAATTTTCCTTATATTTGGATAAGTAGAATTAGTACAGAAATTATATATATATATATATACATAGTGTATAAAATTTAATGCTCAACAAATTTAAATATCAGACATATTTTACAAGACTCAAAAATATTAGTAATATATATTCTTTAGTCTATCCTTAAATGACACTAATGCTAGCAAGCTTGCGATTTCGTGCTTTGAACTACGAAATCCCATCTTTCATGAATTACTAAAAATAAAACAAAAAATTATTTTCATGATAGAATGAATGACATATTAGATACGATTATCGCGTGTATCGAAATAATATTTTCACCGATAGGGGGCGCAACGAACATAAGATTATGCATATGCAGCAATAAAAGTGTTCTTACTTACTTTAAGTAATTTAAATTAAAAACTTTATATCTTATGTTTTGTGTTTGCATTTTACATCGGATTGATGTTTGTATACATCATATATATAGAAAGATATAGATACATTTATTTATATCAAGCTATGTAATAAAATTGGAATTTATGGCCTTCACGTCTAACACATGAATCTGTAAATACGCTATCAGCAACTCTCAGTAGAGTTTGAATCCGGTCCCTCGAATCATATTATTTTGAAATATATTTTTATTAGCAAATAATATTTACTAAACAAATTAATAGTTACATTATTAAAGTATTACATATATTATAGAAGCATACATTCTAGGTGCAGTATGAAAAATAAAGATTTATGTAAGTAGTGAATAATTACATAAATCTCACTGTAATTACACAGTATTTGATAAAGGAATTTCAATATCTTCAATCCATGATACTAATTCAAATTCGTTTTATTAACAATTTTTATATACTGTCTTAGAAAGTCGAAAAACTATAAATGTTATGGGTTCACTGCTTATAAATTCGTAACCCCGCCTCTTTTTTGCGGTCGAGTTTTTTCTGCCAATAGGAAGAGCGCCTTAACTTAACGCTCTTAAGCCTTGATTCCCAAGAAATTTTTAGCATTAGTGCCATTGAGTGATGAACTAATTTAAATATATTACTAATATATTCGAGGCACTTAGCTTATATACCGATATTTAAATTTGTTTCGCATTAAATTTTGAATATATATAGATTATGTGTATACAGCGAAGGATTTAAATATATTTTATGTATTAATTCTGCTTATCGAAAGTCGAAAAACTATAAATGTTAAGTGATCGCTGCTTATAAATTCGTAACTCCGCCCCTTTTTTTCGCCGAGTTTTCTCAGCCAATAGGAAGAGCGCCTTAACTTAACCCTCTTAAGCCTTAATTCCCAAGAAGTATGTAGCATTAGTGCCATTTGCTGATGAACTAATTTAAATATATTGCTAATATATTTGAGGCACGTAGCTTATATACCGATGTTTAAATTTTTTTCGCATTAAATTTTGAATATATAGATTAAAATTACAGATTGTAGATTTGATTTTAATTATAGATTATTATAAATGCGTAACTCCGCCTCTTTTTTGTCGCTGAGTTTTCTGAGCTAATAAGAAGATCGCCTTAACGCTCTTAAGCCTTAATTCCCAAGAAGTTATAATTTTCTATAAACCAATTACAAAATTATTTTATGAAACAACAATAAGTATGACATCGTCGTTATTCTGTTTATCTATGAAGACTTACTACCTTAAACATATCTAATAAAAAGAAAAGGAACGAGACGGAGACATAACATTTCATGAAAATGAACAGAATTGATCAGAAGGATCTTAGTGTCATTTTCGCTTTGTGTTCAACTTCAAAGTAGTGCAAAATTTTATAGAAAAAACTCAAATACTGAATCATTGAAATTAACTTTTTAAAATAAAAAATTGCATTTTGTACTGATACTCTGTTCCTTTTTTTCTTGTAAGCTCTTCCTTTGAATATAATGGTCTTTAAAACGAATGATGTATTATATGTTCGGAGCAGGTATGGCCCTAATAAAAATAATGTCGTTACACTCACCGTGATGTTAAAATTTACTTAGTTATGTAATATCTGTTTGTCTGTTTTATTACATATTTACATCGTTTATTCAAAGAATTGAAGACGTTTCCTTAACTATTGTTAATGCAAATTCTGGATTTGGAGTCTAACTATTAATTTCCTTTAGAAAAAAAGTAGCTTTCACAGAGAGGGATAGACAGTTTCGCTTCAGGAATTAACACAGAAATAGCAAGAAACATTTCTATCTATATTTACAAATATTAATTTCAAAGAACATTTTTATTTATTTATTTCGTAAGACTTCAGTTTTCCATAAAACTCTGTAAAAGGCATGATTTCGTTAACCTAGTTTAAACACTTCTTGCTTGGAAACGTTTTACACAAAAATGTCTTATTTTTTCGCTAGATATTAGGAGTAACAATATATTTTTAATAGCAATCCGAGAAATTATTTTGATAAGTAAAAACATTTATATTCTTCTAATAATAAAGTTACGATTATTTCTCACAAAAGAATCACGTGTTCTATTCTTAAAGCATTGTCCATAATAAATGTAATTATTACAAATAGTAAAATTAAGATATATTAATAAGATGCTAGAAGACTAGACGTGAATTATATGAGTCATATTTACGTCGCTTATTCAAAGAATTCGAGACGTTTTCAAAATTATTGTTAATGCAAATTCTGGGTTTGAGATCCGTCAGTGAACTATATTTAAAATTATATATTTTTTATAGTGGTAGATATTTTATACATATCTTGAATAATAATAAACTATAATGACCTATTTTGTAGTTTGCGTAGTTAGAAAGAATTAAGACAGCGAAAAAATAGTTAATTTATCTACAATTTTCTTCAATAAAATAGAGATCTAGTATAAACTCTGTTTCAATTCGACAAACTGCAATAGGTCTAATACAAAAAATAATGTTTTAATACCTCTTTTCCCTATATAAAGACAATTTATGGATACACTAATTACATCAACCATTGATTTCTAATACAATAGAAAAATATTTTTCAAAACAATTTGATTGGAGGGACCCGATTCAAATTTTACTGAGAATTGCTGATAGCGTATTTAAGTTAAAAACAAAAATTATGTGTTAGTCGTGAAGGTCATGAATTACAAATTCTTACATATAGTTATATAAATGAATGTATCTATATCTTTCTATATATATATATGATGTATACAAACATCAATCCAAAGTAAAATTCAAAGACATAACATAAGAAATAAATTTTTTAATTTAAATTACATAAAGTAAGTAAGAACTTTTGAATTACTGCATATGCATATTCTTGTGTTCGTTGCGCCCCCTATCGGTGAAAGGATTATTTCGAAGTTCACAATAGTCGTTAAAAATTTCTTTATATTTGTATAAGTGGAATTAATACATAAATTTTATTTTAATTAAACTTTCACTTTATACATATAATCTCTATACTTAAAATTTAATGCCGAACAAATTTAAATATCAGTACATAATTTACATGGCTCAAAAATTTTAGTAATATATACTCAACCATATTGGTATTATATATTCGTTAGTCCATCCCTATATGACTGTAATGGTAACAATCTCGTCGTTTCATGCTTTAAACTTCAAAATCCCATCTTGCCATGAATTATTAAAAATAAAACGAAAAAAAAAAAAAAAAAAAAAAAAAAAGAATTGGACATAATGACGAAGGCATTATCGACGTTATACTTTTTAATTTATGATAGTCTCGACATTCTAAGTCGTGTTATAGAAATTACTAAGACGAAGTTGATATGTTTTGATACTATTAAATGCAATTCAAACTATTTAAAAGCAATTTAAGTGCAAGAGGATCACACAGTATAATTACAGTCATAACAGATATTTCTTACTATGTAAAAGAAACCCATTTTATTTTTGATACTGCATGTACATTGTATGCGTCACTAATATTTTTTTTTTTTGTAAAATAACCATTACTTTTTAAAAACAAAATTAACATATAATGGGAGGAACACAGATATTGGCAAAGAAAGAGTAAAAACATTTCTTATATATAAATTTACAATGATAAATTTCTGAACAGATAAATGACATTCAATTTGATTTAAACAAAATTGATATTTGTTCCTTAGTTCAGAAATGTTTAGTATAGTTCTCCATAAAACTCGAGGAAATAATAAGAATCTTTGTGCATTCCAATTCAAACGAGTTTAAAATTTTACACAAAAAACTGATATACTGTAACATTGAAATTATTTTTTTTTATTAAAAATATATATAATTCC
>BPLQ01010220.1:77557-136477 GCA_021605075.1 Caerostris darwini
GAGTAAGTATGGCTCTCATAAATACAGTGTCGTTAGAGACAATATGATAGTAAAATTAGATTAATATGGGAGATATTTTTTGTTTATTTTCATTCTATATTTACACAGTTTATTCAGAGAATTCAAGCCGTTTTCTAAACTATTGTTAATACAAATTTTGGGCATGAAATCTCTCGGTGAACTTTATTTAAAATGACACATATTTTAAATTCGTAGGTATTTAATATATATCTTCAAGAACAATGGACTGTAGAGATTTTTGTTGTAGTTCGTGTAATCAGAATGGACTAAAGCAAAGAAAATAATTGTTTAAAAAAAAATTTCCTTCAATAAAATATATATCTAGTAGAACCTAGGTTCAATTCAAGAAACTGCAGTAGGTGTAATAGGCAAATAATTAGATTAATAGTTCATTTTTCTATATTCCGACAATTTATCGTTAAACTAAATTACATCCGTCACTGATATATCAAAGAAACAGTATAGTTTAAAATAATGTGATTGGGGAGATCTAAGTCATTTTTTAACTCAGTGTAGCTCATAGCGCAAAGTGAAGACGAAAATTATGTGTTAGACGTGAGAGATATAGAATTCAATGTCTTACATTTAGTTTATATATATGTATGTGAGAAATATCAACCCAAAGAAAAATTATAAAAAAAACAATGTCAGAAATAGTTTAAATGAAAAATATAAGTAAAAACATTCATATTTCTGAATACATATATATTCATTGGTTCGTAGCGCCATCTTTCGGTTAAAAGAGGAAGTTAACCGGATAAGAGACGTTAAAAATTTCCTTAAAATTGTATAAGTAGAATTAATAAATAAATTATATTTAAATCTTTCACTGTACATAAGCCCTCTATATATAAAATTCAATGCATAACAAATTTAAATATCGTTATATAATTTACTTCCGTGAAAAATATTAGCAATTTATTTACGTTAGTACATCACTAAATGGCATTAAGGCTAAAAAAATGTTGATCCATTAATGCTTAAGATCACAATTATTTATTTTCTTACAAATTTGTTATGTGTTTCTAGTATATAATAATGGCAGATTACTTTTTTTGGCAATATCAATTATAATTTATAATAAAATGTTTAGTTCAGGAAAAAAAAAAAACAAATCAAACTATCATGAGTTAGTATTTACAATAACATCGCCATGAGAAAAGGAAATCGAGGATTATCATTAAACAAAATTTCAGCAACCTTCAAATTATAACGAAATGCAGAAAGAATTTAAATAAAAGCTCAGAATTTTGAAAGAATTAAAATGGGACCTCAGGAATATTTGGTACATTCAATCTACTATTTGAAAATTGGGACCGCGCGTACGCAGGTCCCTTAGTTAAAAAATTAAGCACCCCGCTAAGGTTTGCAGCCAACGTCAACTCACACAAAGAGCCTCTGCTGGAGGGAACCTCCTTGTTGATCAAGGTAATCCTGGTGCATGTAGGTATGCTTTGGTTGGAATTCAACGACTCATATACTCGGAAAATACATTTAAAAAGTGGTAGATACGCTATTTACCCTCCCTTTCGAATACGTCAAGTGCTAACTTTGTTCCGAGATATAAAATTTATTCTTACAGAGTATTATATTACATCTATATATAATTAGCATATTTCTTACTAAAAGGAAGCGGTCACACGCATATATATATATGTTATAAATCCACTCATGCAGTGTAGAATTCTGCCTTTCAAAAGGAATAATATATTTTAATAGTAGACATTTGATATTGCTGGCAACAATGTTTTATTTGGTAAAAAATTAAAGAAAGTTATAAAATTATCACGATAGTTATCTTCTTGTTATTCATTTTAGTTGCCAAAACGAAAAAAAGCATATCGTTTCTGAAAACTACACTAATAAATTTTTTTTGTAGCTAAAACTAATGTATCAATGGATTTGTCTGAAAATTGGCTATTGGACAAGCGAACCCTTAATTTTTTTTTTGTCTACAATTCAGTTGAATATTTAAATATATAAATCGTTCTCTTAAATAAGATGTTAATATGTAAAGACACATATATAGCGTTTGCTCATGTAGAGTTCCAGACCTTATGCGATCTAAACATAGCATCACCCTCAATGCCACTTTACTATATGAAAATTCAATTCTAATGTTTTTTAAATATCCTCGAAATATTCAAATGCAATAAACATTGCAAAAATGTTCAAAAGAAATAAATGCAATTTTATTATATTCTGAGATTCTATTTCAGTATTAAATAATTTTTGGTTTGAATTATAAATTACTTTAGTTGTACTAATAATCGTATTGAAATCAAATATTCATTTAAAAATAAAAAATATAAATAGGAGCATTTATATTTGCCTATATTTATAGTCTTTGTGTGGTTGCGCCACCTATCGGTTAAAAGTTGAAGTTTACCACACAATAGACGATAAAATTTTCTTAAAATTGAATAAGCAGAATTAATACATAAATTATATTTAAATCCTTCATTATATACATATAAGCTATATATTTAAAATTTAATGCTCAAAAAATTTAAATAACAATATATAAGCTACGTGCCTCAACTATATTAGTAATATATTGACCTTAGTTCATCACTAAATGACACTGATGCTAAAAACTTCTTGTGAATTAATGCTTAAGACCACAATATTTAAACTTGCTATGTATTATTAAGTATAAAAAAATGGGAAAGAAAGCAATCGCATTTTTTCCTTTTTTAATGACCCATTGCACATAATGACGATAGCATCCTCTACACAGTACACTTAACATTCATAGTTTTTCGACTTTCTTAGTCAGTATATAGATATCATTATTAAGATGAATTTGAATTGGTGTCATGAATTGAAGATATTGAAGTTCCATTAGCAAACATTGTATGATTACCGTGAGAATTATGTAATTATTCGCTACTTAAATAAATCCATATTTTTCATACTGCACCTACAATGTGTGCTTCTATAATATATGCACTACTTTAATATTGTAACTATTAATTTGCTATAGAACTAAATTAACAATGCCTGACGAGTCACATATTTTCTTTCCAGAAATTGACGCAGAAAGAGTAAGAATCATTTATGATTATAAATTCAAGCATACATTTTATAGCAAACAACTGTTAACTAATTTATTTATTATAACTAGCAACTATAATTTTTAACTTTCATTTAAAGGAAATGGATATTTGTTTAAGACAAAGAAATATTTGAATATTTTATAAGGAATTTAACATAAATGTATCTAATCAAATAACAAAAAGTAGGATTTCGACATCACAACTTTTTCAACGTCGATATTATGAAAAGAATCGTAGAAGTTTAATTTTTTGAAATGATACTTTTATATTTAGAAATTAAAAGTTATTCTGTTTATCTTTGAAGATTTACTACATTAAGACATATCTAAAAAAATGAAATGGAAAAAGAGGCAAACATAACATTTTAATGAAAATGAGCAGAATTGATTTAAAGAACCACGGTGCCAACTTTGCATTGAGGTGTTCCAATTCAAAAGAGTAAGCTGTTATACAATATACACAAACACGGAATCATTGAAATTCATTTTTTATTAAATAATGCATATAATTATATCTTGTATTGACTTTCCGATTCTTTTTTTTTTCTCTTGTAAACTTTTCCTTTGTATATAATGGTATTTAATACGAATGATTTATTAAATGTCCGGAGTAAGTATGGCCCTTACAAATGCAGTGTCGTTAGAGATAGCATGATAGTAAAATTTGCTTAGTAAGGGAGATATTTTTTATTTCTTTTCATTTCATGTCTACGCCGTTTATTCAGAGAATTCAAGACGTATTCTAAACTATTGATAATGCAAATTCTGGGTTTGAAATCTCTCAGTGAACTATATTTAAAATTATATATCTTTTATAGTGGTATGTATTTTTTACATATCTTGAAGAAAAATGAACTATAGGGACTTATTTCGTAGTTTGCGTAGTCAGAATGAATTAAGACAGAGAAAAAGTTTTAAATTATTGTACAAATTTCATCAAAAAAATAGAGATCTAGTAGAACCTCTGGTTCAAATCGACAAACTGCAATAGGTCTAATACACAAATAAACGTTTTAATAGCTCTTTTCTCTAAATAAAGTCAATTTATTTATACACTAATTACATCTACTATTGATTTAGAATACAATAGAAAAATATATTTCAAAATAATATGATTGGAGAGACCCGATTCAAATTTTACCGAGAGTTGTTGATAGCGTATTTAAGTTAAAAATAGAATGATGTGTTAGACATGAATGTTATAAATTACAAATTCTTACATATATTTATATAAAAAAATGTATCTATATCTTTCTATCTATATATGACGTATACAAACATCAATCCAAAATAAAATTCAAAGACATAACACAAGAAATAGTTTTAATTTAAATTACTTAAAGTATGTAAGAACTCTTATATTTCTGCATATGCATATTCTTGTGTTCGTTGCGCCCCCTACCGGTGAAAATATTATTTCGATGCACACCATAGTCGTTAAAAATTCTTATATTTGTATAAGTAGAATTAATACATGCATGTTATTTTAATCTTTCACTCTATGCGTACAAGCTCTATATTTAAAATTTAAGTTAAAAACAAAATTATGTGTTAGATGTGCAAGTTTTATAATAAGAAATCTTACATATCTGTATATAAATAAATATATCTGTATCTATCAATATTTTTATATATATTGTATATAAGAAATATCCATGCATAGTAAAATTCAAAAGAAATATTTAAGATATAATTTTTTACTTTAAATTAACTAAATAAGTAAGAGCACTTGTATTTCTGTATACACATATTCTTATGTTCGCTGCTCCCCCTACTGTTTAAAAGATTATTTCTAAAGCCACAAGAGTCGTGAAAATGTTTTTTAAATATTATATGTAGAATTAATACTGAAATTTTATTTGAATCTTAAGCGCTATACATATAAGCTTTATATTTAAAATTAATCTATTTTAAATTACTAAACACACAATAGTCGCTTAAAATTTCCTTATATTTGGAAAATTAATACATAAATTTTATTTTAGTCTTTCATTTTATGCATTTAAGGTATATATTTAAAATTTAATGTCAAACAAATTTAAATATCAGTACATAATTTACATGGTCAAATATTTTATTAATATATATTCGTTTGTCTATCCCTAAGGGACATAATGCTAAAATTCTTGTCATTAATGCTTTAAACTACAAAATCCCATTTTGCCATGAATTATTAAAAATAAAACAAAAAAAAATTTACATTTTCCGTATTTTTTTTAAGAATGAATGGCACATGGGACATAATGACGAAGACATCATCTACACATTACACCTTATCATTTATATTACTTTCGACTTTCTAAGTCAGGATACAGAATTTATTAAGACGAAATTGATATGGTTTCGAGGTTTGAAATTATTGAAATTCAGTTAAAAAACGTAAGTTAATTACAATCATAATTATGTAATTACTATCTATTTAAAAAACAATCCATATTTTTTTTCAAGCATCTACAATGTATGCCTCTTTAATATTTAGTAATATAAATGTTAAATTATTGTATATCTAAACTAACGTATCCTGAGAGGGAGATATACTTTCAGTTCAGAAATTAAGAGAATAATTTGTTTCGCAGTTTTACTAAAAAAATAGCAATAACAAACATAATAATAAATTATACGGCGAATTATTTGGAACAGAAAGTCAAGGAAAAGGAATAAATATAAACTATCCTGAAGGGTAAATTTGAATAAAATTTTTCTCAAATATTTTATACTTTCTTCACAAATTCTGTGAGAAATTAAAGCATTATTTTTTAATTTCCACAAATCAATGATTAAGTTAGCCTAATTTAAACACGAATTCCTCTAAAACGTTTCATACACAAATACAAAAATGTCCTTATTTTTCTCTCTAAAAATCCTCAACTAAATGTTGAGGATTTTTAGTATAATTGGCCTTAGCAATAAACCTTGTGGAGGGCATAGTAAAACCGCCATTAACATGTTCGTGATTGTTAAGATGGACAGCATTGCGCTTAATTTGAGAATTACAGTTGTTAATTTTATGTTTTTTACAAGATGGCAATGAGCAAAGTTCAAATTTGTTTACCTTCCTCATTGCATGCTGGAGATCATCATGGATTATCTTTATCTTCTAAACCCGTCATCATCATCCGGGGAATGTCCAGTCACCACTGCAGGATATGCAACATAGAGATTCTGTGTAATGTCCTTCTTCTTGGTCACAGTAGTTATACGTGCACAGAGTTCTTCGTCAGATAAATTGGACAGCTTTTCGGAAAATACAGGCGAGGCCAGCCGCTCCGATGGTACTTTCGAAGAGATCTAAAGAAATCGGTTCCCCTCAACATCATCCATCTCCATGAACAGCATAGCGAAGGAACAGACGAAAACACTTCAGCTCAGCTCTGCTACCCAAAATCTCCGAGAATACAACGAAATCTCGTATACTCGTAAAATATATTTAAAAAGTGGTAGGTGATCGTAGCCTATTTACCCTCACTTTCGAATACGTCAAGTGCTAAATTCGCTCCGAGATATAAAATTTATTATTATAGAGTATGTTATATCTATATGTTGTTCTAATATAGTTGACAATAGAAAGACAGTTAATCGTCATGCCATAAGTAAGAGCTGAACCACTGTTTCTCATTCAGTACGTGCCTACCCAGGGGGCACGTGCAGCTTGAATATAGGATACGACGCGTATAACACTACCCCTGTTATATCTGTACATAATTCGCATATTTCTTACTAAAAGGAAAAATCCACACATATATGTATATATTATAAAACCACTCCTATCGTTGCTCCATCTATTAGATAAATTTTGAAGTATAACACCAACATCGACGTCTGAATTTCTCTTTAATTTGTATAATCAGAAATAATCCATAATATATATGGAATAATTATGTATCACCTATAAATACATAACACTTCATAAACAGGAAAATTAATTAAATATCAGGTTATAATTTATATCACGCATAAAAATAGTAGGAAGATATCTTCCAACATTTCATTCCTAAATAGTACTAATACAGAAACTTTTTGTTACTTAGCGCTTAAAAATGACTATATTGAGACGTACTGAGAATTATTAAAAACAATACAAAAAAAAAAAAAAAACACGGATATTTCAGATTTTTAGAATGAATTGCAAATTTCACTTAAAGTGAATTTCATAGATTCGAGGTTTTTCTATGTATTATTAAGTATAAAAAAGGGGGAAAAAATCAATCACATTTTTCCTTTTTTAATAACCCATTCCACATAATGGCAATATCATCATTTACACAATACATCTAACATTTATAGTTTTTTCGACTTTATTAAAACGAATTTGAATTAGTATCATGGATTGAAGATATTGAAATTCCATTAGCAAACATTGTGTAATTAAAGTGAGAATTATGTAATTATTACTTGAATAAATCCATATTTTTTTCATACTGCACCTACAATGTATGCCTTTTTAATATTTCTAATACTTTAGTGATATAACTATTAATTTGCTGTAGAACTAAATAAACATAGCCTGAGCTTGTCACATAGCTTCGTTTCTGAAAATGATACAGAAAGACTAAATATCATTTCTGATTATAGATACAAGCATAAATTTTATAAAAAATAAATGACTTTTAAATCTCATTTAAAGGAAATCTATATTTGTTTAAGGCAAAGAAATATTTGAATGTTCTATAAGGAATGTAACATAAAACTAACTAATGAAATAACAAAAGGTAAGATTTCGGCATCAATACTCTTCAATGTCGATATTATTGAAATAAATGTAACAGTTTAAAAACTTTGAATTGATAATTTAGTATTTAGAAATTAAAAGTTATTCTGTTTATCTTTGAAGATTTACTACCTTAAGACCTATCTAATAAAAAGAAATGGAAAAAGAGGCAGACATAACATATCATGAAAATGAGATGAATTGATGACAAGAACCTCGTTGCCATCTTTCCATCTTGCTTTACAAAAGAATTTAAAATTTTATACAAAAAATTCAAATATTGAAATTTTTTTTATTAAGTTATGTATATAATCACATCTTGTATTTACAGTCTGTTCATATTTTTCCTTGTAAATTCTTCCTTTGCATATAATGTTCTTTAAAACGCATAATTTATTAAATGTCCGGAATAGGTATGTCAGTTATAAAACTAGTGTCGTTAAACGTGATGATTAAATTTACTTATTATGGAAATATCTGTTTTCATTAAATATTAACGCAATTTATTCAGAGAATTTAAGACGTTTTCTCAACTAGGGTTAATGCAAATTCTGGGATAGAAGTCTCTTAGAGAAATTTATTTAAAATCCTTTAAAGTGGTAGTTATTTAATATATATCTTGAAGAAGCAATGATCTGTGGAGACTTATTTTGCAGTTTGTGTAGTCAAAATAAATTAAACCGAAGAAAAATTGTTAATTCTTCTACAAATTTCTTCAATAAAACAAAACTAATAGAGCCTCCAGGTTCAAATCGACTAATAGCAATTGGTCTAATACACAAATAAGAATATTAATAGTTCTTTTTTCTACAACTTGACAATTTATAAATACTACACTAAATTTCACCGGTCATTAATTTCGTATGCCGCAGAAAAAGTGTGTTTCTTGTTAATCTGATTGGAGAGACCTAATTCAAATTGTACTGAGAGTAACCGATAGCGTATTAAGTTAAAAACAGAATTAGGTGCGAGTCATGTAAGACATAGATTACATGTTCTTATATATATATATATTAAAATAATAATAACCCCCCTCCCCCGAAGTAAAATGATGCATAAGAAATATATTTTTTTAATTTAAATTACATAAAATAAGTGAGAGCCCTGGTATTTCTATATACGTATATTCGGAGGTTCGTAGCGCCACCTATGGGTTAAACGGTTAGTCCTAACCACGCAAGAGTCGTTTTTAAAATTGCATTTGGTTCTATCTTGTTTTAAATATTGCTTCGATCTTAATGGTAGTCAAACGTACTATATAACTCACACAAGTCTTTAGAAGGTCCTTAATAATGTTCCCAAACCCAGTTTGATGGTCGAACATACTTAGCAAAATATATTTTCTTAATATTCTTATTTATTCATTGTTTTCACAACATGTTCAGATTATATGCGAAGATTTCTAGAATCAGAACATGTACTTATATATATATATATATATATATGTATTACATATTCTGATACACTTGTACAAATAAAACAGCTAATTCAATTAGTGAAGTATGGAAAGTAATGAAAGAAATGAAGTAAATGAATGGAAGGATGATAATGGGTATGGAAGTAAATGAATGGACAATCGATTTGGATTTCTCTCCAGCTAGTTAGCAGCTTTATAGAAGCCCATTAATATATAACAACAATTAACAGTATAATATATATCAGTATACACATTAATTTCGTACTTTATTTTAAAAACTGTTATTTTACCTTTTTTAAATGCATCACGTATTTCACAAAATGGCGATGAGCTAATCTTCACAATAACTTTTTAAAATTAATCCGATTTATTAATTTTAACTCATTGAAAAAATTATAATTAAGGAGTTAATAGGGTTTTTTGATTTGCATCTATTGAAAAGACTTCGGCAATATTTTTAAGTTTTCGTCTATAACACAATATTTTTAACGCTATTTAGAAAATCATTTGTTAATTTGGGAGAATAATAAGGAAAGATTTAAATGCAGTTAATTTCTAATAGAATTGTTTAAAATATTTTATATACCAAATTCAATCTATTTTAATGATATAAAAGACATAATATCGCTATATATTTCACAAACAACTAAATTGTATAAGTATTTTGTATTATGTAACAACTAATTATTTAAATATTATCTTTTATATTCATACTTATATAAGTAGGAATATAACTTCTTTATAATAAGTATTTGAATATAAGTTCTTTATAATAACGTTTTATTAAAACATAATTGAAAATGAGAGATGGAGATAGATTAATTTTTATTTATGGCTTCAAAATAAAAATTATTTAGTTTATATATTTCATATCTTCCCTAAATGATATTTTAGTAAATTTAAAAAAGACAGATGGCAATACCTAGCATCTTTGGCAATTTATCCGAATTGAACATTGAAATCTTTTTAAATAATATATTATTAAAGGAAGAAACAAGCGTTGAGAATTATTTTGTAGTTTGTATCGACAGAATAAAAATATTCATAGAGAAAGATATTATTAATTATACAGATATTCCACCTAGATATGAGGTCTAGTAAGAATTTTAATTGAAAAATTGCAAAAGGAAAATTCTCAAACATCAGAGAAGATAGTATTTTCATAACAGAATTGATTTATTGCTTTTCAGTGAATCTACAATATCATATAATTGGCATTTTGAAATAATTCAATTATTTTGAAAATATTAAAATGGAAGCTTAAGGAGATGTGATGCATTCAATCTATGTACTATTTAAAAATGGGGACAGCGCGAACGCACGTCCCCTAGTTCAAAAATTAAGCACACCACAAAAGATTTGCAGCAAGCGTCAACTCCCTATACAGAGAGTCTCTGCCAGAGGGAACCTTCTTATTGATCAAGGTAACCCTTGTGCATGTATAGCTATACTTTGGTACAATTTTAGAATCCGCCTTATATACTCGTATAATATATTTAAGAAGTGGTAGATGATTTCAGGCTAGTTTTCGTATTCGTCACGTGCTAAGGTTTGCTTGGAGATATAATTTTTGTTATTTCTGCGAGATTATACTAATATATAATTAGCCTAATTCTTAATAATAATAATAATTATTATAATTATAATAGGAACATATAGTAAAACAATCCATCTTTGAATTAAGCAAACTTAGAACGTCCATGCCATTTAATTATTAAAAATTGCATCATGAAAACATTTTGTTAATTAGACACATAAACGTAATGTAAATATTGTCGTTTTAGATTATTAAGATTATGCTTTACAGATGATAACGAGGAGCTGTTTAAGCAATAAAGTATAATGCATCATCAAGATGCAAGGGTTGGTTAAAAAAAATTTCAAAACCCTTCATTTAACAATGATCGCTGTACAGGAGTTATGGTTCTGTTCAAACATTAACATGATACTTAAATTAAAGCGTTTTTTTTTTGTTAAAAGTCTACATGAAAATGTAGGTATATTTTCTGCAAGTGAAAAAAGGAACGTCAGAAGTTACTATATAGAAATCAAACTAATATTAGCTCAGAAACAAATATTTTATATGAATCTGGCAATTTGCTTTCGAAAGGTTGTTATCATAAAAGAAATTCTAATTTAAACTGTTTGATTTTTTTTTTGAATTTATAAATTAAAATTAATATCTATTACTTTATTTTTATGATCTAACTTCCTAAGTGCTTAAAAAAAATAAAATAGAAATGAGAGTAGGAAATATCTAATGCTTATGCAGTTTATCAGTTCTGAACTAATGACCTCACTGATATCATCAACAAGTGGTTTGATAAAAGATACTCTAATACTGTGGTATTAATTAAAACTATTATTAACATAGTCTATTATTTTCTAATAATGATACTCTAATTATTTTCTGGAAAATATTAAAATATTTTCCAGAAAAACTAAAAAAGAATACAAGTGTTTATAGATATGTATATACTATACTGCAGAAATGGTTTGGTTCAAACAAGTCTATATAAATCAAAACATATTTTCATTTTATAGTAAATAACAATCAAATTAGAAATATGGGTATATTTTCTGAATGTATTTATATAATACAGTAGAAGAATAAAAATGTGCATAATAACAAAATGTTGTCAATTTATTGTGTGCAACGTCAAGGACATAAAGCAATTTGTTACACACTATATGAAATGAAAAATACTATTAGTGAAAGAAATTATAGAATCTGGTTTTCTAAAAAAATTGTATATTTTTTATAATATAATTGAAAGAGATTATATATTTTAATATTATATTTTTGCTCACCTCAAAATATCCATCTCCGTAAAATAGCATCCTATGTGAGAATGGCTTCAAATGATAATCTTGTTTGACTTTTATATTCACTTGGATGACATGCAAAAATTTTCGTCTCCTAAAATGTAAAAAAAACATTGGATAGAAAATGAAAATAAAAACATTTGATAGAAAATAAAAAACACAGTAAAAGTTACAAAAAGGAAATCATGCTTTTCAAACAAATAGTCTTGTCAAATAACGACCAACCTACTCAAGACAACAAGGAAATGCTCAAACAAGTCAAAGAAATAGTTCTGGTTTCAATTTGCGATTGGAGGACAGTTTTAAATTATGAAATGAATTGCTGTGGGAATCGCTTTAAATTACAATCGGAAGGATTTTAGAGTTTAAGGACACGGGTTATTGTTAATATTTTACAAATATTGACGAGCAATCCTTAGCAAATTTACCTTAATTGATACGCTACATTTCGTTTCAAAAGAAGAAAGTTTCAGAATTATAAATCATTTATTAATTAATTGAGTAGTTAAGAAATGTTACAAGTTTTAAATGTCAGTATTTTGAAAATATGGACCTTTAATAATAAATGTTTTTAACAACAGTTTCCGGAAAAATAAGTATTTGTATTAAATCACTTTCAGCAGATTTATCAGCAGCTATCAGCCAGCAGCAAAGAAGCTGACAATTTGTTGATTTTGCAATCAGCTTATATTATTTCTTGCTTTGATTTCAAATGCATGCAATTTCAAGAACATCTGAAATGAGAAATCAAAATATATCAGAAAGATTTATATAAAAATCATTAGCACGTATTTTGGATAAAAAAAATTGTAAATAATTGGCCGTTAAACAAATACATGAAAATAGAATTACAAGACAAATTTTATTTATTTAAAATCACATTTTTATAAATTATGAAATGAGTAACTTATGAACAAGTTAATAAAATTTAGAGGTTTGTGTTTATTAAAATATATCTATATTTTGTGAATACATAATTACACATTTCTAAGCATTCACAACTTTTCCTTTCCACCTAAAATGTTAAATAAAGTTTCATAAAAAAAAATAATTGCATAAAGGAAATCATATTTCGGAAACGAATTGAAAGTCTTGAAAATGAGTCTTCTAACATAAGTACTGAAGATAGTATTTTTTTTTTTTTTTAAATTTCCAATTGGATTATAGTTTAAAATTATGGAATGAATTGCTGTGTAAATCTGTTTAAATTACAACTTGAAGGTTTCGCGCTTAAAAATGCAGGTTATTTTTAAGAAATTCGTTTAATATTTTATAAATATTGACGAGTATCTCTTTGCAAATTTTCAGTAATTGGTACGCTGCATTTCTTTTTAAAGTAAGAAAGCTTCGAAATTATAAAGCATTTATTAATTAACCGAGACGTTAAGAAATATTGCAACCTTTAAATGTTGGTATTTTGAAAATATGGACTTTTAATAATAGCAAACGCTTTTAACAACAGTCTTCTGTAATTAAAATATTCTGTGTGAAATCACTTTCAGCAGATTTAACAGCAGCAATCAGCAAAGAAACAGGCAATTAGTTGATTCTGTAATCAGCTGATATTACTTCTTGCTTTGATTTCAAATGGACACACTTTCAAGAACACCTCAAATGAGAAATCAAAACAGAACATTACGAACATTTATATAAAAATCATTAACATTATTTTGGTTAAAAAAAAGTTAAATAATTCTATATGCATATTTCTCAGTACTTTCTCCGCATGAGATCAGGTTTTTTTTAGATTGAGTAAATTCTTTTGATTTCATAAAACAACAGCAGTTCCATCCAGGGATATGCGCCAGGACACGTGACAATAATATTATCGCGGAAAACAAGAAAAATAAGATAATTGATTGAACATTCGTTTTATATTTTCAATACTTAGTGACAAAAAAACTTTCAAGTTTATAGCTTCCAACGTATTTAATTTCGCTACAAGCCCCAAAAAATTGGCAACCTCCATTTCTTGCCTTCTATTTGCAACAAAATGTCAAATAAGTCCCTGTAAGTCATATATTTGTTGTAATTCATGATGGTTATGGATTTTTTTTTTATTGAATAACTCTTTGCAATTGTAGGGGGGGGGGGGGCCAATTGTATCACAGTGAGCAGTCACAGTTACTATAAATTATGGCTTCATCGAGCAACTACAATTCATGCTCCCTAACAAAGGTGGATTCTTATTCGCCCCGTTCTTCTTTTTTGTTCACAGTTTTAATTAGACCTTATTGTGACTAATTATCGCAAACTGTAACCAGAACTGAAATCACTGATAACTAATGTTACTTTTTATTTAAGAGCGAAAAGTATTATCATCAAAATCCGTTATATAAAGGACAGCGATGAGATTCTAAAGGCTTCATTTAGCATTACAAAACCGTATTTCTTTGTGGCGAAAGGGAATCTCAGACTTATCTAAAAATGGAAATACACATTCATTCATTTCTGCTGGTACATAGAATACTATAGACAAGTGCTGTTTTTTCATATTTTAGATATAGAAGGTGAGCAAACATTATTGTAATGATTTTGACTTTCTCGACGAATTAAAAAATAAATAAATAAAACCTGAATGGCGTCAATTCGTAATAGAGTTTAGTTGTCCTCTGTATAATTAAAATTGTTCTTTGATTTAAATGTCTCTGGAAAATAAAGAATCTAAGACTATATTTTCGCTTTTTATGAAGAGAAATCCTCTTAATCGATTATTTAAAAAAAGATGTTAAAAGCATGATTTTAAAATTTCTACATATAAAGTAACCGATTCAATGAATAAAAAAGGAAATATTAGTAACAATCTACATTTGGCTGGGCAGCATTTGACAGGTGCGTACACATCTTATTAAATCTCAAGTAGCATCTCACGTTTTAAAAAGTAATCCCCACCCCTCTCATCAAAGAACATGTCTTCATAAAATAATTTCATTTCATCTGAGCTGCCCTATGTGAAATCTACTAAAATTTATATATATTAAACATATAAATTCTGCACATCTAAAAACTATTATATACATATTTTTTAATTTTGCAATGTGAGGGAAATAATTTCCTCCCATCCTCCAGAATGTTGTATCATTTCCTACAATACACGAAAAAAATATTTATTTTTTTTATTGGAAAACACACCATAGAAAAGGGAATAATATATTATGCGTTAGATTTATGCTGTGACAACACAACGTCAGTCTTTAATGAGTTAAATGATATTTATTGAAGAAATAAATACGATTTTTCACGTGTTGTTTTAACCTGTTTTCCTATGTAGTGTATGCCAAGTACATACGAGACGCAGTGCACATATAATGTAAATATATTTAATTTCTTGGTACCAAATATTTTAGAGCCTTTCTGCTTGATTTATTTACATTTTTATATAAGCTTTTCCCATTATTATGAAATCTGGCGATTACTTAAAAGTACTCGATAGAAAGAAAGTAGTTCATCTATTGGGTACATAATGTATTCGTGGACTGCATCATAAAGTATGGATACAATACAATTGCTCACCTCACAAAGCAAAGTAGCATTTGGATAACTTCAATAATAATTTGTTTTATCATAAGAAAACCTAAAACGGAAAAACAATAATTAGTACTAGAAGAAAAAAAAATTATTTATGTAAAAATTGCAGGGTAATTGTTCTCATTATAAATCTCTATTCATTTTCAATTATATATATTTAAGAACTTAAGTTGTATATATTTAATTCATGGATGGCCAACCCGCGGCACGAGTTTCATCAGTGACACGCGAATGTTTATCGAAAAATTTGAAAAAATAACAATGTCGTCTTTAGGAACTTTGTTCAAAATCCGTAGAACCTTATTTTATACTACTGAATACAACAGCGCCGGAAAGCGGCAATGCTTGACACCAGTGCAACGACGAGGTAAAACAGCACTGTCATGCGACCAACCCAATGGTTTGAGTTGCCTTGCTTTGGTGCAGTTGTGTCGTGCTATGGTTGTCCGTTCTCCAGCGACAGCGAGGGGGGAAATCTGGCTGTCAGACTCAGTTGATTTTAAACAGCCGAGCGGGATATTAAGCTTTTTTTAAAACAGTTTTCAAATTCTGGAGTAGAACGTTGTAGTTTGAAAAATTTATTTTTACTATCTCCACGAGTCAACCTCCAACACTGAAAAGAAAATATGAAGAAAGATTGCAATCCGTGATTTTAAAACTGTCTGGGAAGAAAACATTTTTTGTAAGCATCAAAACACTTCTAAGCCTGTTTATTTGATATGTTCAATATGAGTAGCAGTGCCGAAAAAGTCTAACCTGGACCGGCATTTCATACAACTGCACAGGAATTTCAACAACAAATAATCTGTCGGATGACACCTTTGAATGGAATTTGTCGATAAAAAAAGAAAGAAATCCTTAGCCGGCCAACAATCCTTGTTCCAGAATAGAAATGACGAAACGAAAACTATGGTGAAGGCTTCTTATGAACTTTCGTTACTACTAGCCTGCAGAAAATATTTAAATATTCTGACGGAGAAAATATTTAAAAAAATCCTTTTAATATTTGCCCAAAATATCGATGCTATAAACGTCAAAAATATGGTTAATAAAATAACTTTGTCTAGATATTTTGTCATTCGGCATATAAAGGACATGAGCTAGGATGTTGTTTCATAAATTTAATATCGCAACTATTTTTCATTAATTTAGGGTGAAAGCTGTGACATCACAGTCAATTAGCAGTTAAGCATATTTGTCCGTTACACGAAAGAGAATTTTTATATCGTGGAAGAACTTTTTGATTTGCGTCAGCTAGTTTTAATTACAGGTGAAGACATTTTTAAAGAACTACAAATGTAACTGAAGTTAACAAGTAGAGTGGACAAAGTTAAGAGTTAAATTTTTGCACAGATGGAGTCCCTTGCATGGTTGGCAGGATAAAAGTTTTTGTTACATTGCTTGAAAACTACTTGGAAAAAAGGTTTTTAAGTATCAAGGTATTATCCATCAAGTGCCTAGAACTTAAACCTGTTTCTGTTGCTCTATATCAACAAAATAAGGAACTATATCGAACTCTAAATCGACGACGATTTCGTGAGCTTTATCCTTCATTGTAGTGTACTGACATTCCTAAGGAAGAGCACTCGTGAAATTTTGGAATTTGAAGGAACGTTTTAAATTATCTGGAAGAAAACATTGAACTGCCATGAGTGTTTGTTATTCAAGAATGAAAATTGCTATGGGATTTAGTTTTTCTCACCGATATTATGGGACATTTAAATAATTTAAATTTAAGATCAGGGAAAAGAGGGTATTTTTCTTATCTTAGTTAGTTATATATCTTCTTTCGTAAACAAACATTTTCTTCTTGTCTCAATTTTGGAGAAAAAAAGATTAACAGACTTCACATTAACGCAGAAACTAGCTATCAAAGTCAATAATGCTCCAAACTGTGATATATTTAAAAATGCCACATCCATATTGCACGGTTTGATGATTTTCAAGATAATAAAAAATTCTGATCTTTTCACAGATCTTTTTTCAATTTCTCTGCAAGTCGAAAATCTAAATCTAAATTATTGACCTAAAGTCCTATACTACACTGAAAAGTAAATATAAGGAATTTATTTCTACTGTAAGTGCTCCAAATTACATTGAATTTTGAAATTTATACCAACAAATTCAGATTTATTAGTTTAGCGATTTTCCAAATTTATACTATTCGGCTGTCAGATATTGTCGTTGGTTTGGATCACTGTATGTTCGTGAGGAAATATTTTCTATTATGAACACAATAAAATCAAAATATCGTTCAAGATTAACCTATACGTACCTAAAACACCTAATTTTGTTAGTATCTTCAAGATCTAATCCTAATATAGAGGACTTAGTTAAAAAAAAATATACAAATTCAAAAACCTCATTAATTAAGTACTGACTGTTTAATAATTATTTAGAATTAAATGTTTCAAGTTATTAATTTATTTACACCCTAACTGATAGAACCTTTAAAAATATTTATTAGCAATAAAACTCAACTTTGTACTTGTAATTATTTTTTTTTTTATATCTCCACTACTCAGAAATGCACAAAAAAGTGCTGTTGGAGTAAAAATCCCATAATGAGCCCATAAATAACATTTTTTTACTTTATATTTTTATTATGTTGGTAAAGTTGGAAGAAGCACGCATAAAAAGATTGGCCATCCCAATTTAATTCATATATATACTAAGATTTAGCAATAGCAAAGCATTGCTGCGTCTGTTAAGTGTTAAATAAAACGGTTTGGCAGTTAAAAGTGCAACGTTAAATAATTGCTTACATTTCAAATTACTTCATAACAGTTTAAAAACATCGACCATCCGAAACCTTGTGTTCTGGTTGGTTTTACTTCACTCTTCGATTTCAGATGAACGTCGTTTTCAATAATTTCTAAAACAGAAAATTAAAGCATTCAAGTATGGATATATAATTAAACATTTCCTTTAAAAAAATTTAGATATTTTAAGACTGTTTCTCTGCTCGAATTATATATCATTTTTATATAAATATACCTTATAAAAACTCAAGGTAAATTAATTGAACAAAGATGAGACATCGAAATTCACATTTTTAGGAGAAATGAATTTGCTTAGATAATTCACTTTTACAAAAAAAATAATTCTGCGTTCTTAATTCATCAACAGAATTTAAAAGTTACATAAATATGGATTTCAATTTAATTTTATTTTTTAAAACAGCAATCACTTTTGCTTGTCATGTTAGAAATGTGTACTTCTCCAAAAATAAACTGTTCAAGTTATAAAGCAAGTTTTATTTCTAAAGACTTATTTCTTTTTAAGTGCAGCATATAAATGTTAACATTCTTTAAGATCATAGTTACAAAAAACTTTGTATCGTTCTTTAGAGTAAAATAGTTTGTATAATATGTAGCCAAGTGAGGGCAATTTTCTTCTAGGAAGGATTCCTATTCTACAAGGTAATGTTTGCATATTGAAGTTGACAAACATTTAGCTGCCGACAGATAGCTATTAATTGCAGGAAAAATATAGATCTAGGTTGAAAATACCTATATAAGAAACAACACCTAATAAGAAAAAAATTAATTTCAACATACTGGCGTTAAATGTGCGACAATGATGATCTTTCAACATTTTCTTCATGAAATAGTTTTGTAATTACTTTGTAGAATTATAAATCCTATTAATATTTTAAATATTGTATATTACATGAAGGTGATTATAAACAATTAAGAAAATATTTTAATTTAAATCTGCCGATACAAAAGAAAATGACTATGTTCTTAAAGAAGACATTTATATTTGGAAATTTACAGTAGAAAACATTTGAATTCTTCATTCCCTAAAGTATATCAATCAATTACATTTATTATTAAGGTAAATTATATTTTCGCTTAATTCTCTGTATATTACGAAAATTCGAATGATTGTATTGCTTAATATTGTATATTAATTATTCAACCTTCATGGTACAATAAAAAGTTAAATTTATATATACAGTAGAACCTCTGTAAGTCGAACTTCAAGGGAGACGCCAAATAATTCGAGTTATAGAGTTTTCGACTTATGGAGGATTTCGACTTACGCGGATTTTCTAAGGAAATATTCGACTTGTAGAGGTTTAGATTCTTTCTAACTTATTTTGAGTTAGAGAGGTAAAATAAATAAAAATTCAAATTACATAGGTAATAAACATGTTTATATGCAACTTAAAAGTTATATTATGTACTACAATAAAAAATCAAAATAATTCCGAAACAACCTTAAAATTAAAAATATTATGTATTAAAAAAGTCAGTTATCATTTATTTTTTTGCTTTAGACAATTCGATCGTTCACTATCTATAGCATTATCTAAGCTATAAAGAGCAGAAAAATTTTTTTCTTCCGAGTTGCTATTTCATAGAATTGGTTATTCCATTTACTATATACTCATACATTGTTTTCTAAGAAACAATGACATGCATTGTCGGCAAATCCTTAAAGTCGGTAACTTATCTTTCTTTCTTTTTCTATAGAGGTAATTAGTTTTCAGATGACCGAGTTGTAAAATCAAGCATTGCTAATGTTCGAGACACAGAGGTCCAATTTTTTTTTCGAGTTACGGAGGGAAAATATATACCAAAATGGCTTGTGGGGATTCACTAATTATTTCGACTTCTAGAGGGTTGAAATGTCGAGTAATGGAGGTTTTGGAGCTTGAAGGGAAGGGAACAAAAAATGTTTTCGAGTTGTGGAGGTTTTCGACTTATCGAGGTGCGACTTAAAGAGGTTCTACTATATATAGTATAATATGAAGAAACATCAGCTAAATTTAATTATGCATTTTTCGTTAAATCTAGTGCGATTGCAGTAAAAGTCCTTCCATAGAAAAGAGAAGAGAAAGATCTCATTACAAAACTGAAATATATGCATTGATATTTTATTACAGCGTATTATAGCTATAGTAGTATTTTTGGAACAATACATGCTTTGAAATTATTTTGAAAACTTAAAATTTTAATACAAGTATTTTTTAATAAATTTATTTTTTTATGCAAACTTTAGTCTATTTCTATTTTATTCAATTAAATAGACAAAAACGAAATAAAAACAATCTTTTTTTTTTTAATTTAAACAAATTTCTTATAAGAACAGGATTTTTTGTTTTGTTCAATGATCAATAACAATTTATAATGCTCTGTGTAATTGATGGCTTTACGGAATATAGGCAGGTTAAATAGTGTGTACAATTATTTTGGAGAAACAGACTCGAAATTTATATTTTCTAAGTTTCAAAATCTAAATTATTTAAGCATTGATTTTATCTGAAAACAAATTATTCATGGGAAAAATGAAAAACTCGTTGCCAAATTAGAGCCAATACGATAATTTCGTCATTTAATTATAGAATTATTTACTGTAGCTTAAGTATAAGCTGTTGCAAAATTGACGGCAAGAATTAACTTCGAATTCGAAGGCAACACAAAAGAGTCTATAACGACATTACAATTTTTAAGTATATTTTACATGTATATAAAATCTCACAAAACTGAGCCAAACTATACCTAAATGCATTTGGGATACCTTGCTCAACATGAAGATTCCCATTGATTTTGAAGGATGGCTAATTGTTGAATTAGGGAATGTGCGTTTGCGCTGTCGAGACTTTTAAGAAGATTTCATGTATCGTCATCTTGAGATTGCCTTTTAATTTCTTCCTACTACATATTGTCAATTGTATGTGTGTGCAGATGCACTGAAGCGTTATAAGATCGTTAGCAATACTCTTAAACGACTACAAAGATCGAAATTGAAAACTAAAAAAAGTACCAAAGTAATGGTTTTTAACTTCATATGTTAGCAGGTTTTCGTGTTTTACTGAAACTTTCACGGTGTTATTCTACACAGGTAAAGGAAGTATAATTTCCAATACAATTGGTCGTTTCTACAAAAGCAGTTGAGGTTACCATCTGGAAACAAACTCCAATGGAATTGATTGCTAACTATATAAGAATAGCTTATAATTCTATAATGAACAACAGATAAATATTAATACAACAACAGACATAATTGTTTAATCAATTTTATGTACAATTAGCTACTTATGCGTAAATGAAATTATTTCTCGGAATAGCGCAACAATTACGACCATCCTTCATTGGAGCTTTGCTTATTTACATCGTTCACAGTCACTTGATTAAACGAAAAGCACGGAAACTGGCAAGTCCTAATCTATGTACTAGTTGTTAATAATAATTAACGAAATTCCATTTATAAATAGCTATTTATTTTATATTCAGTAAGGCAAAACACTTTACCTTAATAGATTCTATTTTTTTTTCCTACAAATATATTTGAATAACATATTTATCGCCTGATCAAAAATGTATTAATTTCCTAACCAAATTATATTTATATATTTATTGCTTGTATTGTATTGTATTCTGTACTTGTTGAATATTTCTTTATGTTCAACAAGTAAATTTATATACGAGATTTAATTGCCCATAATCATTAGAGAAGATATCATGATTAAAATGGGAGGTATATCAATTTTAGAGATGCAATTAACATCCTTATGATTTAAAATTACTTTTTATTAATAAAATACATAAAATGTGAGAAAAAAAAATGCGATAACTGGAATTTTAAACAGGGAAAAAAGTTTATTCACTTGATTTTGAAATATAAGACCTAACCGTACCCTAAATCTATCAAGTCAGAAGACTTACCTTTTCGAAATGTAATAAAGAGTTGACGTTTAATCCGATACACAATTTTTCATTCTATATATCGACATGACCTCTGTGAATAATAAAAGAGGATTTATTTTAAAACATAATTCTCATTAAAAAATCAAAAGACATTTAACATACTTCTTAATAGCCTACTTCTACAATAAAAATAAATATATTTTCAGAAAATTCCTTGAAATTAAATTATTTCTTACTTTTATAACAAAACATTTAATTTTTATATTGAGAACATGAATTAATAGCATTTTTATTTGGAGTTGTCAAAAATCTGTTAAGATGAATTAACATTACAGATATAAAATATTGCTTTTAAATTATTTGCTAAACTATTATTTCGAACATATTTTTTAAAATTTATATTACTTATAAATCGACTTTATTAGAGCAATAGAAAACAGTTCTAAATAAATTTTCTAATTTTAGCGCAATTTTGAAATGTATTCAATTTTAAGTAATGAAAAATCCACTTTTTACGGTCAGTTCAATTTATCTAAACCTTAACCACAAATATTTAGGAAACAAGATATGGATACAAGTTTACTCTAAGACAAGCAATTTTCTTTTATTATTATTGCGTTTAAATATAGAATAGATGCGTTTATATTTCTTTATTCAAAGAAAGTAAAGAATCATGTTTTATTACAATTATCCTTACAACAAATATTCAATTCTAGTTTTTCACTCTATCCAAAGCATTATACTTAATCGACTATCTTCAAACACACTAAAAAAATAATAATTGTAATTATAAGCACGAGAAATTAAAACCACCATTCATCGTAATAGTGTTTGCCCAAGAGTAAATAGACACTTGAATTTTTTTATTCATAAACACACTAAACAAATCTTTCATTTGAATGCCCACTTTAAAAAAAAGATTTTATAAAAGGTTGTTTCTTAATAGCTTCTCTATTAATATATTCAATAACTTATTGTTATCAGAACATTAAAACTGAATACTCAATGTGCCTGCACTCTCTCTGAAAGGTTGGCATTATATGATCTACTTTATATGTTACATTTTAACAATGTATACAAAAAATCAAAGTGCTTTTTACGGCATTTATTTCAGAGATGATAAAATAAAGATTTTTGGAGATGGCATTTTCAAAATGGGTAATGTCAGAACTGGTACCCTCAAATTTTTTAAAGAAAAAAAAGTTCAGAGATTAGTGTAACTTTATTTTCATTGATTTCTAAAACTCAAGAACAAAATTTTCTATTTTTAATTTATTTTAAATAAGATAAATTATTTCACTGATGTAAAGAGAAAAAAAAAAAAAAAACATTTTGGTAATAAACATTTTTATATAAAATACTTTTGTTTTTAGAAATAAGCAGTTAGAATAACAGAATTTTTGTTATTTAAGTTATAATTTTTTCAGAAACTGGGTAATTCTAGCATTACTATAGTACAACTAGATTTTCAAGATGCTAGAATTGTTTTAAATATCACATAAGAAAACACAAGATATGATAGAATGGAACTATAAAATGAATACTATAATTAGTATCATTGTGAACAAAATAATTCTGCTTTAATTTTAAGAGTTATGAATGCTAAATATAAAATCAATGTCCAGAAATTTAATGTTTCCTTAATGTTTTTACAAATTTTCTATATAATGAGATCAATCAAGCTTCTTGCTAGAGTGAAGAAATGAAATGATTTTTTATATGATTGAAAAGTTTGTTTAGTAAATACATATACAAAAACCTCAAATGTTTTTTTTTTTTTTTTTTTTTTTTTTAATGAGGATGAAATGAAACTTTCTGTTGAGTTCCAGGCACAATAAATTATATATTAATGTATTGAAACAAATGATGTAAGAAAAGTATTAAGTAAAAATTCTCTGTAATGTTTTGTGTGTCAAAATTAAAAAAAACATACAACAAATTAAAAACACTTTTTTATTGTACAAAGACTTGATATAGAATTCGAAATTACATTAATCATGAATAAAATACTAAATAAATTAATGAAAGTTCAAATGGTAAGAATTATTCCTTTAAAACAAGTAAGTTATTAAGGAATAATTGATTAGCACAGTAAAGGTAGAGAAGGACAACTTTCCACATGCAGACGTTTAATTATTTCAGTCCGAGTCAAATTGTACACAGACCTATCCTATATCCAGGACTAATTAACCATTCAAGACTATTATACTGACAACTGCTACACAACAAATGCTTCCAAAAATTCCTTTTAACAAATTATGGAAAGTATCAAATACTTCCTATATGAAGACAGCTTTTTTGTTTTTTCTTCAAACACTTATTTACTGATATGGAAAATGATACATTAAATGCTCTTGTCCAGTTTCCTTTACATGCAGAGAGTTTACACTACAGATGTTTGAACCAAAAGGATTCAGCTAACTTGCTCATCAGTTTCTAGAAAAAGACAAAAATTAAGTCTAAATATACTGAAAGACATTAATCTATGAATAAATTTACATAATATAAAATTAAATCAAGTCAAAAATATTTTTAAAGTTATTTAAGCAATTGGACATGAATTAAAAATTCATTTATTTAACAATGCCATTTAATTAGTGTAATTAAAGAACTCTTATTTAATTATGCTAAGAGTCATATAAGTTGTTTTAATTCACATGTGTTATTATATGTTACAAGCATTTTAAACTAAAAATAAAGCAGTGTTTTGTTTTCCTTTCAGGAATCATAAATTTCTTATATACAGACTGGGTAAATGTGAAATTTTACAGTTAAAAAACATTTAATCTAGCAGTAACATTTTCTGAACCTTTCATATTCTTATGCAAAATAAATCAGAGTTAACCGTTTGAAATAAAGTGTGTGTGTGTGTGTGTGTGTGTACAGTATATAAACATATTTTTTAAATAATTATATTGTATATCAACGCTTTTATATAAAAAGAATTAAACAAAATGAAAATTTAGCCTGCATATGAATACATGGTAATCAAAGTTACCCAGAACATCAAATGTATAGATACAATACAGAATAAGGGCCAATATTTTAGCTTACTTGAATTCATCGATATTGATACATTAAGTGGCACAGAACCTCGTCTTTGCTGCTGTATAAACTGTTGATCAAGAGCAGATATGGCTGAAGTTGTATCTATAGTAGAATTGACTTTTCCTTCCTCCATTCTCCAAGAAGCCCAATCTTCTAAAAGCTGCCTCCGTATATTCAATTTATTTACCATACCTACAGTCATAGCACTGTCATTAATTCGTGATCTCCATAAACCACTCAACATTTCTAAACCACCAGATCTCCTTCTTGAGCTATTTTGAGCTGCAGCATGTGGTTGTTCACAGACTGGTTGACCACTGACAATATCATGCATTGCATTGATCATGCCAGAAGGCCCAATAAGTACACTTAAGAGATCACTAGGTGAACCATGTCTACGAGAATGTTCAAACAGAAAACTGGGTTTGTTGTTAGTTTCAGAAAATTCTTTAGATAAAGATTTCCTTTCACCACTGATGTAGAGATCAGTAGGTAAAGAACCTCTTCTTTGTACTGATGTTTGCGGTGATGATGTAAAAGGTAGAAAACAGCATGAAGATGCAACAGGTTTGTTGTCTCTATATTTGAATTTGTCTTTTTGTTCATGACATGAAAAAATGTGACAATTGTGATGAATGGGTTTTAGAATAGCAGAACTCTGTTTTACAGTATTTTCTTTTTCTAATGCAGACACAGTAGGAAAGGGTTCTAACAAATCAAAACTGCTCCTCCTTGTACTATGAACTGTAGAGCTGCTGTTGTTCTCAGGAAGGTTTGATGAAGAAATGGGTACTCTAAAATCTGCAAAAGAAATAAGAAATCTATTAATAATAGATATTTGTAAAAATATATAATGCTTATTTAGTTAGTAAACTTTACTTTTTATAAATCACAATAATTAACTTAATGAAGCTTATAAATAAGAAAAACAATACGATCATTTATCTTACATAAAATTCAGTAATTTTAGTCAGAAAATGGAAGTTACACAAATATGAAAGAATTTTTTTTTAATGAAAAAATCATTTTAAATAACATAAATGCTGTAGAGCATAGAAATCGAAAACAAATTTTATTAATAAATTTGAATTTTATAAATTTTTAAATACATTCTACTAAACTAATTTATAGTTTTAAAAAGAATTTACATTTATATCCACTTTTTGTTCAGACTTTATTTAATAAACAACTGAATAAAATAGAATGATCAATTGCTTAATTTAGGCAAAATGAAGAAAAGCTCATCTGATGCAATTTCAATGTCTGACTTAAAATTGAATATAAACACAGTTAAATTTAAATGTATTTATATATTTAAACTAAATTTATATAAAAAGTAAAAGTCAAACTCAGATCAAACTATTATTGAAGTAGTATACATAAAAAAAGTGTTTAAATTTCAGGTTTATTCTAATATATTATGCTACTATAATTTCTGAACATATCCAAATCTAATATAAATTATTTATAAATAAAAATAACATCTTCATCTCTTCAATAAACTCATGTTTTCTTAACTAAGAAAAAAGAAAATTCAAAATACTGGATTCACAGGAGAAAAATTAAAAAACAATAATAATAAATAAGTAAATAAAAACTATTAATTCTACTGACAAAAAAAAAAATCAATTCTACATATGAAAATTAAATTTAATTTTAGAATAATTTTAAATAGGTCATAAAAAACAAAAATACTATTAGATTTACAAGAAAAAGTGCCTTCCAGGAATTCATTTGATTAGAAATCAAAATAATTTTATAACTAAAAATATTTAAATTAAACTATATTCCCCTTTTGAATGACAAATACTTAATAAGAAAAACTGAACTTTATATACAGTAAGAAAATTTTAGTCAAGAATAATAGAAGAATATAACCCCTAATTATATTAAAATTCCTTACTAGTCCCACCCCTAAGAGAGGACCCAAATACTAACTACTCACCCACAAGTTAGGCATACCACCTCTTCATGAGACCTTCAATGTCAGAAAGTAATTTTCTAAAATGTAACTAGTAAAGAAAAACAAAGAGTTAAATGAATGATATTCTTTCATTCCTCTTCGTAAAAATCTTTATCAAACATGCACGATTATTTAATTACTTTATTTCCTATTACTTTCATACATACATGCGATAAGAGCAAGAGTTATTAAATTAAGAGGCAATTTTATGACCTGAAATCCTGTATTTTCTATGAATATCAAAACAGCGAACATGCAATTAAATTTATCTAAATACCGTATATTTCCCAATATAAGCCGTTCCGTGTATAAGCAGAAAATATTTGTATATTTTTTGAAGAGAAAAAGAAGTTCAAAACCCGTATATAAGCCGAAATGGAAAAATGTTACTTTCAAACATATCACGACGAGGGCGAAAATGTTACCAAGCAGGTAAAATGGGCGAAATATTTTACAATGAAATTGTAAGTAAAAACAATTTCTATTCAGTTATCTTGTATACGATATGTTATATGTTATCTCAGCTAGTCTTATTTTATGCCATTTTATTTATTTTGTCTGAAAAATGACCGGGAAGAGAAATATTTATACAGCAAACTCGCAACTATACGTTATGGTGTTTGCTAAAAACGATCTGGAACTTTTCCGTTTCCTGGTTTTTCTGGCATACATTTCGCCATCACATTTTTCATTTTCGCAAAAATTAAACAAACCAGCAATTTGGACAATTTCGAAAATAAAACATTTTCAAAAAACGAATAACTCATTTCATTTAAAATTATTATTTTTCAATAATATAAAAAATATAAACTAAAGAAATAAAAACGTATTATATTTAGCAATATTTGGCGATTTATTGCTTGCGGTTGGCTAGAAAAGTACCTATGGGTTTTTGTTAATGGGATTAGGGAACTATACATAAGCCGACCCGAGTAATTCAGCTTTAGAAAAAGTTCTAAAAGCTCTCGCTTATACACGGAAATACACGGTAATTTAAAGTATTTCAAATCATTCTAATTGCAAAACTGAAAGCAATTTGTGCCTGAATGATATAAATTTTTTCTTAATTTGATGAAAATTCATGGAGAATTAACAAAAAAAAAAAAAAAAAAAAACACGAGGGGCAATGTATAGTTCATTCTAATATAATTGAAATAAGAAGAGAAGAATATGCCATACAAATGATTATCATTATACTGATAAAAACAATTTTTCACACTTTTAAAAGTTATCCTTATAATTAATATGAGTTAAATTAAATTTTTATTATCACTTAAGTCTGATATATACATTGAATATATTTAAACATTTTCTACTAATTTATTTACTACAGTTAATCTTTAATATTTATTTTTAATTTTAAAAACTTACATTAAAATAACATCTACGAATTGAATAAGCTATTTTAAGAATAAAATAACTAAACAAAAAATTTATAATTAAAAAGGTGAAATGAAAAAATAAATTTAAAAAAAGAGATTGATTAATAATTTATTATGTCATTTCATAAAATTGTAACAAATTTAAAGAACAATACTGATAGAATTTTCCCATTTATGTCAATTTTCAGTTTCGAGACCTAAATACTGAATAATAAAAAAGATGCTCAAATTATTTGTATTTAAAATTTTATAGAATCTTAAAATTCTGCATAAATAATTCTTAATCAAATGCTGATTATTTTTAAGAAAGTTTCATACAAAAAATTTAATTAAAAAAACTAAAATATTAGTTTAATAATCTTGAGAATGTTACTAAATTTAATAAATTATTTTCTTAAAAATATTAATTGAATAAAATATAGTATAAACACATTGTACATAGAAATTTTAAAAGTCTATAAAAAAAAATTAAGAAATTCTAAATTTGAAATAGAAACTAATTTTTTTATTGAAGTTTTAATGCATCAAAATAATACAGCAATATATCAAATATTTCTGGAATTGATGGTCAGGGAAGAGGTTCTATTTCATAATGCATTTAACTCTGAAATTCGCAAATTTTTTTATACATGAAGATCAAAAGAATAAGCTAATATGTAAAATCTTAAAATTTGCTAGGAGATATTTGCTAATAAATAAGAACAACTGTTTTTCAAAACATTCTTTTTAGTAAAAAAAAAAAAATGTTTTAAGGCATAACAAAATTAGTGGAACAGTGAAAAAGAAAATTAAAACAAAAATTACATTATTCACTCCTTAAAAAAGCTAACTGATAAAATCATCTTAAAACAAAGAAGTAATTGTAAGCATTGAGTTAATTAAAAAATTAACCATGAAAGGCACAATATATGATCGTTAACATGCAATGTGAAAAAATAAGAAGCAATGATATTGATTCACAGTGAGAAAAATAAAAAAATTAATATATCTGATGCTATATTGATTTTATTTTAGAATACACAATTCCAAAAATATTTTTTAAAAATAAAAACTAAATGTACTAGAAAGCAAAATTAAATCGAAGAATATTAATACAGTTTTCATTCAACATTAAATTATAATAATTTCATTTTGAACATAACAGTATCAAAATACTTAAAAGGTTTTCTGTGAAAATATGTTACAAAATACAGAATTTGAGCCTTGGGAATAGAAAAAAATACTATGACATTTAGTTTTCAGAAATGCAATATAAAGTAAAAAGAAAACGAATTGACAGTGAAATTTGTTCTAAACTACACTCCGTAAAAATTTCAGGGAAATAAATGGCTTCAAAATAATAAATTGTGATTGCATATAATTTTTATCAAACAAATTATTCTTATAATAATTTAACTATCAGAAATATGAAAATTTACTTTAGAATTTGAAGTAATTAACTTACCTGATATTTCCATGGGAATTGACCATCTTCGACCTGCTGCATGGTTAGTTTCAGAACCATCTATTAAATCCCTTTTAGAATCAATATTGTTGATATTAACATCAACTTCAGTACTAAGGGTATATGTTACAGGAGCTGAGCCTCTCCTACGACTGTGCCCATTATAATTAAGACTAGAGGAACTATGTCCTGAAGGTAAAGGTGAATCAAAATCCAGAGTTGGTCTAACAGGTCTTTCTGCAGAGAAACTGCGACTGATATGCCAACACCAAGATGGAACTTTTTTATCCAAATCTGTTCTGCAAATACATGTAGTTCTTGAACAATGTTTATTTGAACATATGTTAGATGAAGTAATAGAATTTGTTCTTTTATTTTTTGTGGTAGGTGATTTACTGGAATCGCCACTCTCATTGGATAATGATGGCAACTGCGTTTCCAAATTGTGTTGCAACTCGCACAATAATTCTTTATTTGAATTAGATGAGATAGAGTTTGGTGGGGCATATACATTATTATACAGATAAAAATCAAAGTCTGAAGCTCTACGATTCTGTACCATCTGGGAATAATGTCTCAGCTCATCAGAATCGTTGATTAGAGATTGTGATCTTTGTTTTGTTCTATATGTCTGCAAAACTGAAGATTCTTCTGGGGTAATAAAAGATTTTTCTGGTGTAGTAGGAGTACCACAACCATTTGTACACGAAATTTTAACAGAACATTGAGCATCATCATTGCAATTTTTATCCATCTCATCATTTGAGCAAACTTCTGCATCAGATGTTTCAGGAACTGGGCAATCAGTTTCACTACACTTAGTTTCTTTTATGGATGGGTTTGAGTAAACAGGGTGAAAAACAGTAGGACATATAAGATGACTTTCTACTTTGGTTGCAGCATAAACTTTTCTTAACTGAACAGTGTTAGTTATGCTGGAAAGTGATAACAATGTAGTGCTAGGATGAAGCTCCTCAGTTGAATATGTTTCCATGTGAATTTTAGGTGAAAGTAATCCTGGTGTGAGTCCACTGTCACTTTTAGATCTATGCTGCTTCAGAATAATATCAGAATCAGCAGAAAGAAATTGTGGTCGTTCAGTAATATCTTTTTCTGACGCAGGTTGCACTTCAGAAGATAATGAGGGAGAATCTATTTTAATTTGAGGTATGTCAATATTTTCAGCTTCATTTTTCATTTGAATTGTTATTTTTTGTTGCCACTGAGTGAAATTGTGTTGAAGATTTTCTAAAAGTTCATTAGACAAAGGTGTTTTTAAGAAGTGGTCCCATGTTTCAAAAAGTGGAGATACAACAAACTGAAAAAAATCTATTTAAAATTGAATTAGAACACATTCAAATAAAAAAAAATTTCAGGTAAGAATTATTTCTATAATCTTATTAATTTTGAAATTGTTAATCACATCTAATATCAATACATTTTGTTTTCAACTTCTTTTATTAATGAATCTTACCTTATTGAAATATAAGTGAAGTTTGTTAAAACCGATATGGGTTATTTAAATAATTTTAATGTTAAGATAAGCATGAGGAAAAAAAAATCAATGAACTGCAAAAAACTATAGTAATTTAATTGCATTTTTTTTAAAAATCAAATTAAAGAATTTGAAAACAAAACTTTCATAACAAAATGTGAAATCAATAGATAAAATTATCAATACACTCAAGATACAAACATTTTTTATGCCATTTTTTTTTTGTCTGGAAGATAAATAAGAACATTAAACTCAAAATATGCACTTCATCAATGAAATGTGTTACACATGTTAAGCTGTTTTGCTAATTTAGTTCTACTGTATTTGTTATTGATATTTTGTTTGATGGTATTTGTGAAGAGAAATGCAAAAAGTAAGAATAAGAACAAAAACTCACAAATATGGGGATGAAGTGAATCAAGCAGCAAGCAAATAAAAAAAATTATTAAGAAAACTTTTCATAATAATAAAGTTCCAAAGAATCTCAAGTAAATTGTACATGTCAACAATGGGACAATATTTTAAATCAATGAGAATACTTGTGTGGTCGCCAAAAGAGTCTATTCAGGATAAGGGATTTATCAGGAAAAGGAAAAGTAGTTACTAAAAAAATGTAAAACAAATTCAGTTAAATCAGAAAGAAAAACTAATGATTAAACATAAAGCTCTTAAGAGGTTCTCCCCCTTTTACTTGCATTTACACAAGCTCTTATATGACTAAAGTTATTCTCAGCCATGTTAATTCCATTTAACAAAGCAAAGAAATAGGCTAGATATAGAATTTTTGGTAATTTAAGAGTTGAACTTACTAATCTTGCCAACAGACACACAATGCCTGCCAAAAGCCCTTTACAATGCTGATTTTAGTAAATTGTATAAGTTTTTAATTGATTTATTTTCAAATATGTAAAAAAGACTATATTGCTATCTAAATTAAATTTATATAATGTAAATCCCTTCTATCAAATATTAACAAAGTGTCTATAAACAATCTGAAAAGACAAATGCATTTTTTTTTTTTTTTGCCTAGGCAAACAGGAAAAATTTACAAGTTTTATAACTCCATACAAAAGCTAGTCCTTCATTGGTGCTGGACATCTTTTGAAGATAGTTACGTTAGCAAATAATTATGATCTGTTTATTATCAAATAATTATGATCTTGTTTATCCAAAGCCAGATAAGACAAAAGAAGAAAAAGAACACAAAATAAACTTCTATATTAAAATGTGGAAGTTCAATATTAAACTAAGTAATTTCTTTTTACAGTTCAAGAGCAAAATAACGAATATGATGCTGGTGTTACAAACTTAAGAATGAATAAAAACAAAATGTAAAAACTATGATAACAGATTAATAAAAACAAAGTGTAAAAACTATACATACAAAGCCACTGTGTGAGGTAATCAATTTTCAGCTATTTTTTTACACCACCTTTAATTGAGTTGTAAGATGAAGTACAATTGTAATTGAATAGTCTGGCCAGTTAAATTATCGATACAATTTTTTAATATTAATACGAACACTACAATTTTATCTTCCAAGAACAGTTCTTACCATCATATTTTAACTTCAAAATACCTAACACAAGATAAAGAAATTATCAGTAGCATATCATACAATATCAATATCTAGACTAAAATAAGAAATTAAAATTGAATAGGTTTTTTTAACCAGATAATTGAAAAAAGAATAAAAAAACCTACACAATGAGATGTTTAAAAACACAAGTTCTACCAATAATTTAGATAAATAGATTTTCTCAATCTCCATGCTTCAAAACAATTTAAATTTTTCAGAGACAACAACATAGCTTAAGACATAAAAAAAAAAATTAAAAAGTAAATCAAATCAATTCAATTGATACTCATCAACATTATTTAATTACTGACTTGTATAAATTATTAACTTAAATAATAAACATTAATTTTAATAAATTATCTGTTTCTAAAATATATATATATATATAGATAGATATATTACTATTTATTAAGATGGCATTTTAAATATTTAAAAACTATCAGAAATAAACTTTAACGTAAAGTATAATAACTGACAAAGTCTTTTAAAGTAATGTTTCATTTAAATAAATTGTCAGTGTATACTTTTGTACTTTTGGTTGTTTTTAAACTGTTTAATAAAAGAAATAAAATTTATTTTTATTACAACAGTTTTTGTACCTTATTAACACTTTATTAAATTCTTTGGTTTTAGCAATATTAATGGTTTCACAGTGAAATATGTGTATTTTCAACTTTTAAAATTGAAACTGACATTTGGTAGCAGCCAATACTTAAATAACCAACTTTTGTATTTATAGAGGTTAAAACATATTTTAAAATCTTTTTTTCTAAAGTTGCACAAGACTCAATACATAGTAAAACAACGGAAGTTCTGAAAAGGGAGGTTCTTCTTAGGTGTTTTCGCTGTTTCAATTTGTATTATATTCAATAATGCAAGCGCTCTTTAAAGCAGCATATCTGGAACCATGCTGGATTAGTGATTTTGCTGGATTATCAAATAACAATATAGCGTTTTCAATGGGAATAATAAACACATGAACATGTTTAATAAGTTTATGCCCATTCTGAATCTGTGTAGACAATATAAACATCCATCAAAATATTTCATACTTCTTACAACTAAAAAATCGAAATTCATCGATTGAACATTAATATAATTGAATATTCTTGTATTGATAAAAAGCACAGTGCAATAGAAAAATTAATATATAATAATTTGTACAATGATAGTTAAAATAAATTGAGACAAGTTACTCTATTTCAAGAAAAAATACACATGAGCCTTAAAAAGTAATTGGAAACTTCTTTAAATAGCTTTTTAACATCTCATTGCTTCCATGATTCAGATTTCAAAAAAAGTCATTACAAATTAGATACAAATTTATGAATTCAACAGATTTATGAGTTGTACACTATACTGAAATGAAAACTAAGCAGCGTTATGTCACGAGTTAGATATTAAGGCCAATAAATGTCAGAATCCCCACAAAAAAAATTTGAAAATGAATGGCTTGATCGGTGCCCGATTATAAAAAGTTCAGAACTATCAAATGTCGGATTACACAGCCATTACTTTATAAATGCATAAAATTATAATTCTAAAAATGATAAAAGGATTAATTTAACTTAAGAAAATGGGTTGCACTATAAAACTAGATTCAGCAAAAAATGAATTAGTAATTTAAGAATTTACTTCTTAGTAATTAAAGAATTAATTGAAAATAATATAATAAGATAATAAAAAGCTTAAGAATAGGAACGTTTTATAGTTTGCTTAAATATTAAATCATTTTATTCATTAAAATACCTACAGCATTCTGGATATCTTAATGCTTTTTCCTTGTTTACCAATATGGATCCCTTACTTTTAAAAATTTCTTCAGTAAGCAATATTCAAAAATAGCAACTTCAAAACCAAAAAAATTCTCTAATCTTTAAAACAGTAATATTTAAAACAAACCTCACTAATCATAGGTAATTCTTAATTAGTTTCATATTCTAGAATTTACTTTTAAGGAAAAAACTTGAAGTATCAAGAAATTTTAAATGAAGAACTAACCAGCTTGAATCTTTGCAACTTTGGTCCTACTGCAATCAAACGTTGGTGTGACAGGTATATTAAGTTGTCTCTCATAAGCTCCTGGGGAAAAAATATGCTGGTTTACAAAATTGAATTGCTAATTCACTAAGTATAAACAAAGAAAATGTTATATAAAAATTATTTAACAACAAAATCCAGTGACAAATTTTAAAACTACTCTAAAATAATAAAATAATTCTAATGAGAGTATATTGCTGTTTTCAAACAAAATTCAATACACTTATTTTATTCTTTGAATATTATTAAATAAGAATCAAAATTTTAAACTATATATTTTCACTTTAAAAAAGTAATAAAGGTTAATCAAAAGTAATTTTAAGATCAAATTCTGATTATGCCACAACTTTATGGCATAACATATTGTGGAAGTTAAATATATAATTATATTTAACTTAAGTTTCATAAAGAAAGAATTAAATTCCATAAGTATCTTCCTTTTCATAATATGGATGAAAAGGAAGATAATTGTTGGTTTATTATAACACAAATAATAAATATGTTGTATAAAAGATTCTTTTCATCATATTAATATATATCAAGATTTCTCATTTAATTTTTATAAAATTTTATAGTATCTATTGATTTAAAAAAAATGCTTTTGCCTTAGTGATCATCTAGAATATCAATTTCAATTTCGGAAATTTTTTTAAATCTTCCTATTGCATTAAATAAGATAAACATTTTAACAATAAAGGTGTATTAAAATATTTTTTAAAATCATTTAGATTTTATATAAATTTTCTCTCAAGCAAAATTAACAAGTTAGCTTAGAATAAGCAAAAATTGCGATAAATTCACATTTCACATATAAAACATTTAAATGAATGTTATTTTAATTGGATTTAAATTCTTACCTTGCCGATAAAATTCTTGGCAAACCTGATAACTCCATCTCTGACTTATTGCCCATGGACGGCAAGGGTTACATAAATCAGCACATTTAAGTGCTATCTAAAATTAGAGATAAAAATTATATTTAAATAGATCCTCAACTTCCGGAAATACGAAAAAAAAATTAAATACATATAAGCTGAAAATTTTTTATTAGCTGTTGCAGTTTTATTGATAAATCAAATATCTCAATATTCATTAGATTAAAATGAACTCAATATCTATTTTATTCATTCAGATTTATTAATATTTCAAATATGACATTCTACTAGCCCCTCTACATTCTGGACTCTATACTGGGTGTAAATTGCTTTAAATACAACCATTGCAAAGCAAATATTTTGCACATTTTGAAAACAAATCTAAGAAACATTAATTAGATTAAAGTTCTTTCCAACAATTGTACAAGTTAAGCGTGAGGCATTAGATCTGAATATTTAAATGGACATGTATATATAGAATATGATTCTTTACTAATGTTTTAATTACATAAAATTTACATCAAACAATAGTTGAAAAAAATGCCCTATTTTTTTTAATTAACAATTTTTTTGTATATATAACTTAAAATTGAAAAATTAAAAGAATATCAAATTACATGCCCAATTAAAATTTATAATAACAATTACTTATACTCGAAAAATTAAATTAAAAAAAAAATAAATATGAGAAGGTAGCAGGTTGAGAAGAAAGCAATACTAATAATATAGAAATTTCTATACAAAATTTTCATAATGTTTTAACATATGTTATTTTTTCTAGCTTTAATATAATAGATCAATTATTAATTCTGGGAAAGTAAAACTTATTTAAAATTACATATCCTTTATAATATTACAATTTCAATTTATTATTATTTGCAATGCTTAAATAATAAAAACAAATATAAATGTTTTCGCTGATCTAAAATATTTGAGTGATAGTCTTTGTTCCTGCATAAAATGCAAAATAATTTAAAACAAATAGGGCATATTTTATATTTGAAAGCATAGATGCAGAAAAATTAAACTCATAAGTACTCAAGCATTTAACAATAAAATTATTAAATGTGTAGGTTTTAAATAGTTTACCAAATATTTTATTTAATTTGAAGAACTATATTATAATAATTTTATTTTGTTTATTTAAATATTTTTTTTACCTGCAAAGCAAAATGGCGGTATTGAGTCTTTTCCATATCTAACGAATCAGAGCTTAAGTAGTCCTGGAAAAAAAAAATATCAAAAATTGCCTACAACACTATTAACCAATTAATTTACTTTTAAAATAGCCCATAATATAGAAAATCTTTAACTTACTTTAAATTTAGCCAGAAACTCTTTTTGCCTAGTAATGTCTGTTGCTAAAATTAATGATTTTATCTGCACTTGAATTTCATGCCTATAAAATGGTTTAAAATAAAATTTAAAAAATATCACAAAAATTGAATGAAAATAATCACTAAAAACTTATAAATATATATAGGTTACAATTACATAAATAAAAAATAGTTAAATTAATTTTTTCCTTCCCATATCTGTATTTTTTGGTACAAGAAACAAGTACATCAGCTGTAGAGAACCATATGAGATTTGAAAATTGTTCTCTTCATAATATTTTGGAAATGAACGTTTTATTGGGTTTGAATTTCATATACTTTTTATATATGAAATACTCTTTGGTCAATTTCATTTGGCAAATTTATTTTAGGCAATTAAATTTTTTTTAAATGTTAAGAATTTTTAACTGACAAATTCTTAACATTTCAAACTGATATTCATAATCCATGGGGGGGAGCAGATATGTTTTCCTAATATACTTAAGTGCATGAGAAAATACACCTTAACAAATAAAAAAAAGCAACCATTTGATAAAATTTACAAATAATTTAGAAATGGATTACTTTTTGAAGTAATTATTTTCTTGATTTGGTAATCAAACTTCATTAATAATCCCAACCATATAATAAATTGTGTATTCCTTAGCGATTTAAACACTAAGAAAAATTAGAAGTTTAAGTACTCAAATTATTGAGTATTAGATGCAAAAACTTGAAATTATAGAAAGGAAAACACTTTCACTTATTTGCCAAGATGTCAACAAATGATATTGCAGTCTTGGTGTTAATTAGAAAATAATGAAATAGATAAAGTAAGAGCTAAAAAAAAAAATCTTCGAGAAATTTGTGAATACTCATAGGAAGAAAATTAGTTGAGAAACAGTCCGATCATGTTTAATAGAATAACTGCACAAAATTTTTAAGATATAAATAAAGCTTTTTTATTTATGCTTATAGCTAAAGAGCAATCATATGTGTTTTTCTGACATATTTCTGAATTGACAGTTTTGATTGAAGCTTGCCACATAAGAGATGGAAATAAAAATAATGATTTTATTTCCAAGTCAGTCATACAAGCTACTTAGTAAAGACTAAAACTGAATGAATTTATTTATAGTTCATTTACTTCCAATTTTTTAGAGTACCGAGAAATGTAGCTACAAATACCAAAATTAATTACGGATTCAACCCTATTTTATTATCGCAGATTGAAATAGTTAATTTATATTGAAGATTTAAATCAAATTAGTTTCAAATTTCAATTTTTTAGTTTAGCAGAAAAATCTACAAAAAATGTGTTGAATACAGAATAGAACAAGTATCATAAGAATTCAATGATTTGAAACAAATATTAGATGTCATATAAGCTGTACTACCAACTGAAATGGCATTATAATTTTGATAAAATTTAGAAGTAAGTTTCTTTGAGAGTAAATTTGTGTGATAAATAAGAAATCTTTCTAACTCAATCCAATATATATTATAAATATTATTAAATATTTATAAGAAATCATTAACTCAATATTTAAATTTATTTTCCTTTAAGTATATTTATATTTTTTTCTAAATCGGAAATATAATCAATGTATCTTAAGAGATTTAATGTTAAACTGACAAAAATAATTGAAAAATTCCACTACTCTAGAGGGAATAAAACTTTATTTTTTAGAAAAAAAATTTTTTTAGTTAATAAAATTTAAAATGATTCAAACATCTTTGATTATGTAATAATTTAATGAATACTGTTTAAAGGTGCTTTTTAATGGTAGAAAACATTGATATTTAACACCTCATGATTGGTTAAAGGAATTATTCAAAGGCAGGCATCGATGTTACTCTGCAATTCTTACAATTTTAATGCTTTTTCATTTTGAATGATTTGTGAAAATATAAAATAACTGAATAAAGATGATCATTAATGAATAAAGAATAAGAGATTTAGTAAACAAAATTTAATCTAATTTTCCTTGAAAAATATTCTATTTATACACGCAACTTAATATGCAGGGTGACTCAACAACACAAAAATTGAGACATGATAGAAAAACATCATTTACATCATCATTGCAAAGTGCTTCTTTGATTCAATGCTTACAAAAAATTCTCCAAATTGCAATCACCATCAGTAATACACAATTAGTAGAGTTGAAGTAATTGGCAAACAGGGCTCATGTATAAACAAAAGTATTTGAAAAACAATCTAATTTATGATTCTTCAATTTGAAAATTCAAATACTTATTGACAAAGAATTTCTAATTTTCAGTGTTAAAATTTAACATTCTATGTGTTAGTGGCTTTACAATGATAAAATCAAAATATAATTCAAAAACAACTGTTCCTAAACTTTTAATAACATATTTAACAAAAACCACAATAATTGCTTGAAAGAAGAGGTATTTTTTATACTGCATTCAAACTATTTAAATATTAATATTTCTTTTTTACAGATAGGAACTTAAATCTGGTATATAGTATCTTCATTACAATATAAATTAATCTATTTAAATTATTAATCAATTTTACTCTGCTTAAATTACAGATTTTGTCAAGAAAAATATTGCAAATACAAAATGCCATATTCATGTATTGCTATTATAAAATTAGATAAAATAAGAAATGGTCTTCATTAATTGTAAGCTCAAAGTACATAGATTGTCCGAAGAAATATAGGTTTACTCAACAAAATCCACTAAGTACAATAAAAATACATTGCATATAAATTTAAAATAACTGCTTGTGAAACATGTTACATAACAAATATATTTCTGTATGAAGATTGCTAAATAAGAAATACAAAAATGTCTTCATTCAATATATATACATTTTTGCTAATAATTTTTTAACAAAACTAAATATTCTGTAACTCTTTCAAAGAATTATGTATTATTTAGAATTATGTATCGTAAATAAAAAAAAATATTGAAATATGAATGTCTGTCTCAATACATTTAACTTATATTCACTGAAATTATGCAAGTGTAAAAAAAAAAAAAAAAACAGCACTCAATGTTTTATTACCAAAGCAATAATGAAAGTAGAGCTTTGAAAAGAGAACAAAAATTTAATTATTAGATTTAATTTTACAGGCATTATTTTTTTGTTTAAGTATTATGCTTTTTTTCTTTCTTGCTTTTAATTTTTGTTAGAAATATTTTGTAACATGTACATTTTTCTTGTGCATATTAAAAAAATATTTATTTTTGTCAGTCACTACAGTTAAAAATTAGTAAAGTAAATGCATATGCTTATTATAAAGTATAACGTTTGTAAAATAACTACTACCTCTAGAACATAACTTATTTTAATAATACCTGTAAAATTTCCATTCCTTAGCTAAAGCAAAAATAAACGATATTCACATAAAATTATGCCTTTCCTGTAGACTTAATATTATAAATTCAAATGCCTTAATTACTTTGCCGAAAAAGAATGAATCATATGTTCTGTATTTTTTCTTTGATTATTCTATTTAACTTGCATTATAAACAATTTATTGCTGGTTTCATATTTTCCTTGCATAATGTTTAGTGTTTTCTATAAATTTGGAAAATAATAAACTTATACAGCAGTACAGGAATAGATACATTTTACAGTTTTCTGCTCATTCCTATTTTCTACAATTCATATTTCTTTTTAAGTGTATTGAAAATTGATAGTACATTAATCATCCAAATATAGTTTTAAATTTACGTACTTAATGTACATAAATTAAAAACAATTTTACAATAGGAATTTTTTTAAAAATATAAATTTACCAATCATCTTTATCTAGGTGGTTGAATATTCCTGATTCACTCAAACAGGATATTGCTGTACGCCAATGATGATTCTCTAGCACAGATGAATTCTGAAAAAGAACTTAAAAGTTATAATTATAAAACAATAAGCTTTTTAGAGAGAACAGTCTTATAAATAATCTCATGAATTTACATAGAAAATCTATATTCAGCCATTTAAAAGGTTGAATTAATAATATTGAATTTGTTACTAGAAATGGAATTATATTAAAAGGCAGAATTTTCATTATCCTAAATTTAATTCATTAGAAATCATAGATTATACAATTAAAAAAAAATTAAAACTTTAGTAGAAGAGGAATTATATTCAAATCAATAGTTTTGAATGTATAAGAATACATGTTTTTATTTATTATACAAAAACATATACATCAATCAAACATTATAGTATAATTATATACTGAAGAAAAATTAGATATGTAGCATACAAATGGAATTAGTTTTCACCGTTAAAAATCCATTTCCCTTTAGAAAAGCAGTTTAAAAGGAAGGTTTAACTACTTATTTGATTTATATATAAAAACATTTAAAAAAAAACTTGAACAATTAAGATTCAAAAAATAAACAAAGCTCAGCATGCTTAAAAACAGGATATGTTTTTTTAAAATGAAGTATTTAAGACAAAAGAACAGATATGTGTTTTATTCCTATCTCTATCATGGAAAGCTTACAGAATAGGAAACATAAATGCTTGTATATTAAATGAATTACTACAGCCAAACAGAAAGGAAATAATCTTTGCATTTTTGTTTTTTAACCAATTTTTTAAATAAAATTATCTTAAATAGGAAAGAAAGAATTGTGCTATAAAACAAAGATTAAAATGATTACATGATATAGATTCACTAAATGGTTTGATGTGGCAACAAGAAATCCTTGAGTAACTCCAGGATGATCCAAATCATGAGCAACTGCAGCTATAACAGATGACATAGCTTCTAAAGGTGTTAAATTATTGGCAAACTAGAATAAAATAATAATAATTAATTATGTAAACTAATATATATATATTAGTTATATAAAGAACATCAACACAAGTAATACTGAAGAAAATCAGCAAATTAAAAAATTACTTTATGTTCTTGAAGAAAACAGTGCATTGCTTGAGTGACATCAGCTGCATGTACTGAATTGTGATACGGATTATGTCTATGATAAGCTGCTTCCATCAAATCTACAAAATATGTTAAATATTTATTAAAACAAATTTTAACACCCTCTTAGGCAATGACTTTTTCATAAACCATTTTTAATCAGAATGTTGAATAATACTATATATTTTTACAAAGTAAATACTTTTTGGTTAACTGATTTTTGCTAATTGACAAACAAATAAGAAATGTTAATTTTATAACCTACTTTAAAATATTGGAAAAAATTAATTAAAATTATAATCAAATCTTTAAATTAAAAAAATAATAATGAAGCATTTATAACTTGAAAATGTAACTACTTTTACTGCAATATATTTCTACTTTACAAATGAGAAATCATATGAAATTTCACTATTAATACAGTCTATATTGTATACAAATTGAAATTTTCATAGAAAATCTTTGTTGTGCTAACTCGGTAAGGATAAAAGATTAAACATCATACAGCTCAGCTGAAATTTGCACTGACTTAAAGAAGACAAAATGTTATATGCACACTCAGCCCAATATTGCAGGTAGACTGCCAATTATGGCAGACCAATAACAAAGTCTGGCAGGCTGACAGACTTGACATAACTCATAGTTACATGCAACAAATTTCAACTATTATTGAGAGAAAGCATTTCTACAATATGCGGCAATGAGAATATCTATTATTCCATAAAGAGAAAAAATAGCTTGTAACTTTTCCTTCCTGCATCCTATTTTTATTGCGATTTGCTTTTACAGAAGAATATTTGATTAGTTCATGCCTTTTCTATAAATGAACAACACTGATGAAAATGATCAAAAAAGTAAGATCAATATGAAATAAGAATTCCTGGAATATACGATAGTCTTTTCTGAAATCCCAAAACACAAACAGTCCTGGCCTGATTTATATCTTATAGTGTACGGAATTTGTAAAAATTAATCAAACTTTCAATGAAAAATTAGGAAAAGTGTCTTTTAAGACAGGCATTAATGAATTTAGAAATTTTTCTATTCAAACCTATTTTGTCAATTTTATTATATTTTCAAAACACCGGAACAATTTCACAGCAGTTTTATAATTTTAATTTAAAGCCAAGATCCGAAGAAAGATTTAATAAAAAAAAAATATGGAAGTTAAAAAATTTTTCAATTTATACAACCATATTGATGGTAAAACTGTAACCTAAAAATATTTCCTTCCTTGTAAAATGCTATTAATGTTCCCAATAAACAAAATTTAAAATTCCCCCCATTAATTCAAAAATACTTTGTATCTCAATATAGCTCTAATCTTCTTTATATATTGAAGTGACTATATAACATAATACATATTTCTATCGAACTTCTTATAAGTAAATTTCTTTGGCACTATATTGCCAAACATTAGTTTATTTCACAGTGCATTGTTTTACTTATGATTTGTATGAACATTTTGAATGATTTCTTCTAAATAAGTAATAACAAATAATAGTTCAAACAAAGGAGAAAAACAGATGCTTTATTATTCATTTATTATTTTAAAAGAGTAGGTGGTAAATATGCAATTTATTAATACATTCTAAAAAGTAAATTTTTACAGATATTGTGTTTAAATATTTTCATCTTTTGAATAACACAAATTAATAAATTGTTTTTTATAACTTGCTACAATCTCTTACATTCCGAGTTAAGCTATATTATTAGTATAATATGGGGTAGTTATTATCTCTACATAAGCGTTGGAAGAATAACAATCTTTTACTAAAAAATTCCAAAGCTATAATTGATCATGTAAAGTTATCAAACAATCATATATATTAACACAAAAAATATGACTAAATACAGAAAAAAATTTTCATAGTTTTTAGACTATGATACTAATATAACAATCAAATTTCAAATAGACATGTACAATAATGTATTTACATGAAAAATATATTGAACTTTTAAAACACTTTAAGATAATTACTTTATCATTCACATAGTTTTTAATTCTATATTACTTAATCACATTTTTTTCAGTGAAACATTTCTGCAATAATTTCTTAATTGTGACATTTTATATAAAATTTTTATTTATTATTTGCTATAGTTTTAAATTACTAAAAATTTCAATCAGGAAAATTTAAAGAAAAAAAAATTATTCTAAAATTAGCATATATATCTACTTCCATTTCTTTTTATAAACACTATATTCTCAAAAGGAGTACCAAAGTGCTTTTTAACCTTGGTTTACCTTGCTTATATACCAGATTGTAACTTGCAACCTTTCTTCTGCCAAGAAAGAGTATTGATTTTAATTCCATTTAAATAAGTAAAAGACTTTTTAAAACTAATTTCCCAATCATATTAACAAACAGCTTATCTGTACAAGTTTTGAAATGCACTCTATTTGGAAGACAAATCAATTTATATTTAGATTGATTCCAAAATAAATTTTCAATATCTCTATAATAATTCAAGCAATTAATTAAAATGAAATGGGAAAAAGCCCTCTCATATACAAGAAATAAATCTCTATGCTTGCACATTGAAGTATAAAGCTGTACATATATTGACTGAACTGTCACTAATAGTAAATACATTCCTTGAAATTATATATAATATATTTCATTATGGAAAAAAAAAGATGAAAAATAATTAGTTACTTTAATAGTAAGATATACAAGGCCTACTTTTAAAAATAGAACCTTTACTTTTTAGAAAATTGAAAAGACAGTAATTTAAAATAACGACCATTTAAATTACCAATTAATTTTTTAGATAGAATCAAATGTATATCTCACAACTTACTTTATTAAAATTAATTGCTATGTTTATTGTCAAAACTAATATTAATTATAATAGCCAGACTTACAGAACTTGTAAATTCAAGAGAAACTTAATGCTTAACAAGATGAAAATTAAAGTTGAATGATTTGTTTTTAATTCGTCCATTTAAAATTTTTTCCTAATATCTACTTTGAAGTTACATGCTTTTAAGTTATTGTTTTACATGGTGCAAAGGTCATGACATGCTGTAATTGAATGATATAAGATACTTATATTGATATTTTAACTAAATTCATGAAATAATTTAAAAAATTTTCATCTAAATATTACAAGCAAATTGTGCATTTTAAAAGTAAAAACATTATATATTATAACAATAATACACCTCTATTTTATTTTTAAGCATGCTTCTTTTAAAGTATAAAGAATACTGAATTATGAGAAATAATCTAAACACTTAATAAAAAAAATTTAGACATACTAAAACAGTGCCAGACTTTAACAATATCCAATTTAAAGTGATTCACAAAGCCATACTCTTGAAAAAGATGCACTAGTAGGTAAGACAAGGAACGCCCACCGGTTGAAACATCAAGGTTGAAAGTATTGAATGACCAACTATTGGATTTGGAAAGCAATGACTGAAAAAAAAAAATTTAGAAAAATTATAAAAATGAGTTTTACAATTGGAAAAATAAAATTTTTTATTATAAAACTACTAAATCAACAATGAAGAATGAAAATGTTAATCAATAAAGAACGTTTTTTAAATATCAATGGCGACAAGTATATATAATTACATACAAATTTATTTATATTTACTATTACATTAAATATATACCCTTGCACTTTTATACTTAAAATATAATTTTTAATTTGTTCTCAAATATATCAGCAGCCTGATGACCATGCGGATGTTTTTTAGCGGTTCAAAACCCTCTTAAAACTGTAGGTCCCAGTCTGTTTAGTCCTCGTGTGCACAAAATGAATGTAGAGCGACAAACCAACCCAAACCAATTAAATATATTAATACAAAATATCATTACCTTAAATTTATTAGCCACTTAAAAATGCATTTATTATGGATAAAAAATTTATAAAAAGATGTATATTGGTAAATTCAAAAATTGATGGCAAAACCATAAACCTGTTTATTTTATAGTTTTGCCATTATTTTACTTAAAAGATGCAAATGTTAAATGAAAATAAATATAATTCATGATTAAAAAATTCTAAATAATTTCAAATTTAAAGGAATTTTAAACTACCATTTCACTTCAAACTTTGATGTATTTATACATAGATTCATACATGGAGGAAAGTAGCAAGATCTAAAATAATAACAATTACCATACTAAAAATAAGAACAGTGAATGCAAGGAACTAATCTATTTCATTAATTAAATAATTTGAATAAAAAACAGTTTTTAAACTCATTTGTAAAAGTAAAAAAATAAATTAATAGTAATAATAATAGTTGGGATATTTTTAAACAATAGTAATTTATAATAACTATATTACTAATTGCCAATAATTATCAACGCAAAATATATAAATAAAATAAATTTGACAAAAGGCTTATCAATATTTTAAAATAAACAGAATACTTTTCAGGACATTTGAAAAATAAATAAAAAATATAGAATTTAAAAAAAAAAAAATCTTAATCTATTTTAAAATGGAATCATTTTTCTTATGATTTATAATAAAAGAACTGAAAAACAATTGAAAATTATATGCTATGTTAGAAACTGCAATAATTGATATCTCACATTTCTAAGATAATTAATGATTTTAATAAACTGCCAAGTTTGTCCCTTAAACTCACTTTCATAGAAAGCAATTCAAATAAACAAAATTAAACTACTTTAAGAACTAATTACTATTACAAAAGTTCAAATTTTTTATTCATAACAGTAAAATAAATTTTTCATCAGACTCCTAGCTCACTGCCAATGTATGCTGCTAGCGAGCATTAAGGCTGAGGTTCAATCAGCTGGTAGCTTTGTTGCAGACACTGTTTCAAAAAACGAGGAGACTGGATGGCATTTGTGACCTTTAGCATCTTGCCTCATTAGATGGACTACCTGATGGGAGTTTTCTCCCATATGCTATGCAAATACAGGGTACTTATCCCCCTTGGAAGGCACTGCCCTCCTTCAGAGACACGAAACCAAGTCAGACTTATCTATTTGTGCTTCATCACAATAGAAGCTTGCATTATCTTAAGTCTTCATATATGTAACAAGCAAAAATATGATATATGTATGCAATATTCCCTTATATAAAACTAAAATCCTAAGTAATTTATTATTCAGCTATATTTACCTTTTGGTAGAACTTGTATTTTAATACATTCAGTTTTTGAGTTGAGTATCAAATAATGTTTTGATATCAAAATAACTAATTTTCATTATTGTTTATACCTTAAAAACATTGCATTATGTATCACATGCAATACCAATAAAGGCATATTAAACTTATAAACATGAATTATGGGAATTAAATTTTTTTTTCCCTCTGTCAGCTATGTAATGTTTTCGATTGAGATCATTAGAGAGATATTAGATAAAGAAAAATTCCTTTGTTAAACATTCTAGATCACCAGGAGTTGGTGGTCTCTTTAAGGAAAGGGAATTTTATCTATAAGATTTACAGAAGTAGTCAATTTTTTTACTGCCAGTTTTTGTATGGAACTGTTACTTTTTTTTATTACATTAATAATATAGTCCAATTTTTTTACATTTAGTATTTTAAACATTAAAAAATTCTAAGAATATATTGATTGTGTAGGGTTTTGTTTTAATTATTAATCAAAATTTCTTTGAACTATACAGACTCTGAGTTAGGGCTGTTTCACATAATGCAAGTCCAGTTGTTTTTAAATTATTCTTTTGTAAATTGATTATGATCTAAATAATTCCATTCTAATAAAAGTATTATATTTAGCAACTTATTGTAAAAAGTGTCGAAAACCAACAATCAGTTTCATCATAGCATATTTTTTTTTACGTGTCACTTTTTTTAAATTAAGAATTATGCATATTATAGCAGAAAAATGACATATAGAATTATATAAAAATTCTAAATGTCACTTTTCTGTTATATTTTTGCTATCTTTATTGAAATGTAGATAATTAGTATTTTATAAATGGCTATGCAAAAATGGTGCTAGGCATGTTGTGATGGTGGTAAGCATATTGTTTTAGAGTTAATGCAAATCTGTATTTAAAATACATATTTTAAAATATATGGTTCTGCACTCAGCAGAAGGCCCCAATCTTGCAACCCAGACTATATCGCCAATTCTTTTAAGATTATAATAGTTTAATCAAAGGACTTAGTTATTTATTCTTTTTTAAAACATTATAAAGAACGTTTTAATTTCATTTTTATATGCATAATTTTATTTTAATTACAAAAAGAAATATATCGAATATTTTTAAGATCTCATACAACGACAATTGGCAAGGACTATAAACAATTGTTACGCTGTTGCCCTTCATTAAAATGCACAACGAATTTATTTTTTACGTCTGTCTCGTGTAAAAAAAATTATTAGAATAAAAAATTTTTAAACGATATAAAAATTTATAATGCAAAAACAAAATTACATTTTTTTTAAAGGTCATTCTCCATTTTTCATGTAAAAGAAATAATTTCTTTTTTAGCACTGCTTATACAGTTCTCTTGTTGAAACCGCTATTTGAATTCATGCGTAAAAAATCGTTACTTTTGGGTTGCTTAACGGATTGTTGTGTATAGTATCATTTTATGACACACTTACAGTTTCTTAAATTTTTGTAATTTCTAATTGTGCTGTTGTCTACGTTTTCTTTATTCATTTAATATTGCCGTGTAAGGACATCAATGGATGACAAACGAGTTGGAGGTGTGCGTTACTATCAGTTGGCAGAGTGGATAAAAGATCATTAGAACATTATTTTTATGATTTGGATAAACCGGGTGTGAATAAGGTGCTTAAAAAATAATCCATTTCCCATACAATACTTAAGTACTTTTTTTTACATACTGCTTCGACTACTTAAGGTGTAGTACAATGACCTTGTGCATCTGTAACAAAAACCTGACTGTGATGTTTGCAAAAGATCAGCGTGGTTTGGTTTGATTTGTCGCTCTACGGTCATGTTGTGCACACTTTGGGTTAATTAGACCGAACCCTTAACAAACATCCATGCCACCACCAGGATTCAAACCAGAAGCCTGTCGTACCAAAGGCCAGAGAGCTAGGCAAATGGCCATCAGGCCACAAGGTCAGCGTGGAGAAAGCCGCTTTACGATAAACGAAGGGAACAGCATGAACGAGTGCTCCTCTAGTGACGCCCATGGCATTAACCTATTTATCGGCAAAAGCAATAATTGTTAAAAAGAAAAAAAAAATACGATATTTTATTATGTTTCGCCATTGTAAACAGCATGTAAAAAGGAGGGCTCACGCCAGCCTGTTTGAACTCTGAAAAATCCGTAATTGTGAAAAATCCATCACTTTCGTGTGTTATTCTGTAGCGCCATCTATCAATGAAATTTATAACTACTTTAAAAAAAGATTTCTTACAACTCCCGCCCCCCCCACACACACATACCTTTTTTTTTAATTAAATGAAGTGTTTTAAAAGTAAAACAGGAGCAATAGCTAAAAATAATCAGGAGCGAAAGTTCCTTTTACAAAAGTAGTATATTTTGATGAAATGCTAATATATATAGTTGCTATGCTAAAATAATTACTTTACGTAGCGCTTAGTTTTGTCCTTCGTTTTTGTCAAGGTTTCTGGAGGAAATTGATACTATGCCTTATTTTAGTATTAAAAAAAATGAGTTTTTGTTTAAGTACTTCTTTAACATGAAATAAATTGTCAATGTTTTTAATTTGTGTTAATTAAAATTTTAATTTTTATACTTTTATCATTGTTTTGCTATTATCCATTTCATGAATATATCTGCTGGAAATAAAAATCGACGCTAATTATAGCACACAAAGGAAAGTAATCGCTCAACCACATCCTGAAGAATGCTGCGACGCTTCCAGCTACAGCCTTTTGCACTAAAGGGAAAAATTTGTGGACAAACTCAAATTTTGTAGGGGGATAAAGGACGTATCAGACTGTCTTTTGCCTGTCTTATACAAAACGTTTCCTGCATTTAGTAAACTGTACAACGGTAGCCATTTTGTTTGTTTACTTGGTAATCAATTTTGGCACAAGAGGTAGGATATTTTTATCCATTTTTTAAAAAGAAATCTTAATTAGAGTATTTATTACATTAGCAGAATGTAATGTTTTATAATCTTATTTTTGTAGCATTATTAATCCAACGTTTAGATTTATTTAGCAATTTGGAATACTATAAAAAATTTGGTCACTTTTGCACTATCTGGATACATTTATTCGCTAATTATTAAGGACGAAAAATCCTTGTCATTCATAAAATAAAATGCAATAAAAATAATTAAACAGATATTTCGATACATTATAAATTGTACAGTAATCGAAAAATAATATAAATTCAAAACAAACATCAACTTCGGACACATATTTTTCCAGTTCATCATATATGGTCATGGTTCGTTCTGACAAAAGCGCCGCGGCTATGCTTATGGGCAAGCCAACTATTGATAGAGAAATGGACGTAGTAGATGCATCTGAGTCCAGCTCTTTTCAAAACTTTCTCGGAAACCACGATGCCCTACAAAGTACTTAAGAGCTATTCCGTTCATTCTGGATCCACATGATAATACTGAGTATCAAACACAACAGACCTTAACTTTTTGCGGTGATTTTATGATCCGTGAAAATCTGGACGAGGAAAGCAAAGATTACATACTTGAATTTTTGGATATGAACAAAACAAATAAATTTTTAATGGAACTGAAATTCAAACAGTAATGATGAATGTATTACAGCGAATGAAGCAAAGAAGAAAAGCTCTGGAGGAGCAGGTAAGGTAAGGTAATACGGTGCATGCTAATGAACTAAATACTCTATTTGCTCTACTAATCAACATCCCCTAATTAAGATGAAATCTCCTTTGTTAAACCACTTAAAAGACTAACAACTAAATCAATTCACGGTAATAATCCTACCTCAATCAATATCGAAAATAAATTTCACAATCTTTCTTGAAAACTTTATTTCTAAAGATGTCAATGACAAAAACGATCAAATACAATCCACAAGATTACCCCCATTAATGATTAAGCTAGCCTCAGGCTTAAAATCTCTTCTAAAAAAATTTGCTCACAATGTTAAAAGAGAATATATTATTGAACTCTTTGAGGAATATATTAAATACTTTCCAAGATTAGTGAAGATAAAGAAAAAACCCTAAACTGACTAATGAAAAATCCTCTAAATTTTTATAATATTACCAGTAAGGCTAATCATTCATTAAAGTCATCTTAAAAGGATTACCAATAAGCCACTACACAAAACGAAATAGAAACCACGCTTCTCTAACAAAGATTCTCACCAGAACATGTTAATCAGCTAACTAGTGGTAAAACAATGAACAAATTCCGCACCTGGCAATTAATTTTTAAAAGAATAAGTAAGAATCTAACAATCTTCACTTTTAATAAGCTACTTTACTACATCATTAAAACTGAAAAATTGATTTGAAAACCTGAAGTAATCACGTGTTTACAGTGCATTTTTTCATCGCTCATCAAACAATTGCAAATCATTGCTAAGATGTTTAAAATGCGATGAAAATCATTTTAATAAAGACTGCCCCATTGAAACTATCCTTCAATATACAGCACATTAATTGTGACAATAACGCACACACAGCCTCTTGGAGGAGATGTCCTAAATTTTCAAAACCTATCATTCTCTCTAGTAATAAGAATGTAATTATTATACAAGCGTGTTAACTTTTCATTTATTTCATATAAAATAATTTTTAATAAATTGTTTTATATAAAATTTCAATAAATTTGTTGAATGTTTAAAAAAAAATCTGTAACAATCTCTGTTTACATTCATTTTTTTATGTTCAGCGCATAAGATGTTAGATAATTTAATATGGACTACATATAAAGCAATAATTAAATACAAAGAAAATTCAATATTTTTCTACTTATTTTATATGCATTTGTGGAATAAAAGATTAAAATTACTATAACAATATTCATTTCAGATGCTGTAGGATTAAAAAGCATTACTGAAAAACAAAATATTTAAATAAATAAGAAAAATAATTAGCTATATTCAAGAGATTGACACCATGCCAAAAATCATCAAAATTTACGTCACTCTTAAAATCAAACATAATATTGTAACGTCTCGGCATATAATAGACCTATAACGACTTCAAGAAGAGGGTCACTTTCAGGTTCATGGGAATACTTTAAAAACAAACATTATATATATTTATATATATACACAGAAATCTATTTATTACTTACAAAAAATGAAAATTAAATTTGATTCACAAGAGCAATTCACTCAGAGCACGGAAAGTTTCATAGTTCTCTAACGAGTCTACGACGAATGTAGTGCGCCGGTTTGAGGCAAACCTTAATTATCACACGGAGGTGATGCATGAAACCACAAGGGGCTCACTTTGTAAATAGGCAGAATCTCCGGTCCGTTCAATCACTTTCAGAAAAAAAAGACAAAGAACACTTCTTGTCGACTCATCGCAGAACTCTTCTTCTCCAAAAACCTCCTTTTAAGAAAATTCATCAAGGGAGGGGATCAGTTTTCCTCACTTCTCATTGAAGTTGACATTTCCTCAGCCCATGTTCTATCACCAATCACGGTGTAACAATTCATGGTGTAGTCATTCCATCAGTAACTGTTTCGGCATGTGAAGGTCGCACAAAAAATCGCTAATTTCAGAAGGTCTCATTATCCATGACACTTGAGAGACAGGTTTTTCTTATTAGTATAAAACACTAATTGCATGTAATATAAATATCCACGATACTACTTATCTGCTGTTAAATTTGAGTGATAGGTAATTATGCATTTGTTAAAGAATATAAAGAAATTCCTTTCCCCTGGAAACAGAATTGCTATATCTCTTCCCGTGGGAAAAATGCTATAATATGAACACAAAAATGACTCCGGAATAAGGACAAGAGAAAAAAAAGAGCTTTTACTACAGAATAAAAGAAACTGCATCACTAAATTTGAAAAATGAATTCTCCTTACTTAAATATAATTTAAATGATGAATAAATATGAAATTTAAAACGAAACTTAAAATTTTTTTTTTTTAAATATTAACAATGATCGCACAAAAATTGTAATAAAAAATTACGCAAATCGTAAAGGTTACTAGGAATTAATTTACAATTTAAATTCAATACATTTTAATTTCCTAGAAATATTAAAATAATAAAATATATATTAATATAGAATTTTACGTTTGTAATTTTACTATTATTGTATAAATTTACAATGGAATTAATTTACAATTTAAATTCAATACATTTTAATTTCCTAGAAATATTAAAATAATAAAATATATATTAATATAGAATTTTACGTTTGTAATTTTACTATTATTGTATAAATTTCGAAGTAATCAATCAATTTATTCCTGAATAAGAGTTTTAAAATCTTTTTTGTATTATTCTTAGTTTGCATTAATTTTTTTTTTTTTTTTTTTATCTTCAATGTATCTTATGCCACAGTACTGAAACTTTCTTTTGAAATCCACTTTCTTCCGAAAATCCGTTGCTCTAAAATTTTCTTTACTAGAGCGACTTTTCTCTGAGATTTTTCTCATTTTCTTTTAAATTTTTTCTCTACTTCACTAAGTATTTACTCTCTTCGTCGGAGTACTTTGAAGCTTTTTAGCCAGCGCCATCTATTGGGAAATTCACAAACTAAAATTTTTTCCTATAGTTAAACCTAGTTTTTATACACTGGTTTTCTTCTTCTTCTTTTTTTTTTTTATGTCTTGCGAATTATTAATCAAGATTTACTTTTCTGTCCAAACAATTTAAAATACTTTACACAATAATTCATTACAAAAAGATCAAGACAAAGAATCTTAAAACGCGAAATTAAAAACAATAAGCTGAATTAGGTGTGCATACTATTTAGACCATAATAATAAGGAAATGATAATGAAAAATTCGCATTTTTTCAACCGAAGTCCAAAATGACACATTGATTATTATTCATTCAAAGTAGTAAAATAAAAATTATATTTAAGAAATGTCTGCACCGTTACATGCCGTTTCATATTGCTCTCGAAAATGTTGAAAAACTTTTCGTAGTTTTGTGATATTCCCGTTCAGATTAAAGTTTTCGAAGATTTTTTTTTCTTTGCAGGTTAAAACTTCATTTATTTTAATTTTATTAAAAGTCGAGTTAAATATGATAAATTTAATATTTTATAGAAAACGAAATAGCATACAAATAAATGTTCTTCCAAGTAAACAAAAGTGGACTGCATTTATTGTTATAAATAATTTAGATGGGAAGAAAGGTGCTAGTCATTCAAGAATAAATCATAAAACCTCCCCAATATAGAAGAGATACCAAAAAGTTACACCATAAACAATTGTAAGTATAATTAATTCTATCAATGCTGGAGCAGTATCTAACAAAAATTTGGTAATGTAAACGCAATAATTATGCTTCCGAGGTCGCTAAATATAAGTATACCAAAAATAAAATAAGTAGGGAAAATAAACCCTTATTTTTTTTTTTTTTTAAATCTGTTGTGAGGAAAAAGAACTATATAAAAAAACAAAACATTTTGAAAAACAGTAACTTTGACAGAAATAAAAACTTTAGAAAATAATTATATTTTTTATATAAAACAGTTAAAATTCAGCATCGTTATTTGTCGTATTCAAACCTGTGTAATGTTAAGTGACGATTTGTATACTAGATGGCAGCATGACTGATATATTTTAAGGAACGATTTCATTGAAACTTTTATGAAAAATACTGAATGAAATTCGAATTACGTACGTTTTTACCGATAAAAAGCTATCTCAAAAGATATTGTTTTCTGTCTTTAAGTTGAAAAAATTCCATTGCAGTCGAGATAATATGATTCGCAGAAAAAAAATGTGTGCATCATTGGTTAAAAACTTATCTTTAATGGCATATGCATATCTGTTCTATGAAAAATTTGAATCCTAATAAATATTTCACCTCCACCTGAAGTTAGTCGTCAAAGTTTTATACAATCTGGTTAAGATGATTAACAGCGGGAATTGTTAATGACAATCTTGAAATGGTTTTATATGAATTTTATAGTAAAATATTTTTTAAAAATGAATGATAAAATTAATTTTGAAGGCATTTTAAATTAATTTTATAGTAACCTCGCTTTATAAGGATATATTATATATATCCGATAGTATCACAAAAAGAAAAACAAAATCCTTAACATGCAGTAAACTACAACATTGAGGAATTATAAAGTAATATTAAAAATGATTAGTAGAGTCGAGTCCTGATAATCTGGGTTAACTAAGAATATTAAAAACCTTGGACTAATACCCCGTTACAAAATGAATGCTTACAAATAATGTATCAACAATGAAGACAAAATCAATTTCAAGGGGGAAAATAACGATCACGTGGTAGTGTACTCGAAAATTTATTTCAAATTACATAATTATAATAATAAATTACAATAAACTATAAATTTTTTTTTCACCGTTAAAAAAAAAAAAAATTCTATTGTTTATTTTTAAGTAAGTTCTCTTCTTTGCATCTTGTTTCTCAAGCTTTTCAAAATTAGGACGTCTGGTGGTAGGTAAAACATCTGTTTTATGTTAAGGCACCATTTATAATAATTTTTCTAACACCCAATTATTTTGCAATATTAAATACTTTCACTTACAACTAACTGTTTTAAAATATTTATCTGGACATCTAAGACCACGTCCAAATTTGAAGCTATTTAGACAAAATCTGTCTGTCCTCGGGCGTTGGAGTTTGAACTCTGAAAACAAGCACTACGAAAAGATGTATCTCTCACAATGCATAACTAAATACCGACACCAAGCCAAATTGTAATACTGATCCCCAGAAAGCTAGCAAATAAAAGCGAATCCGTTTCGACTTCCATCCAAACCAATTTGATGTGAGATTTGGTGTGATCAAAACTTTCACTCAAATCTGAACACAGCTTAAGGAGACAGCTGTACGTTCTTTTTTTTGTTCATAAACATATAGACCCAATTCCGAGTTTTACAACATAATGACTTTTCATCGGATAAATTTAGAAGTTGAGACTAGACACACATCTCGGTAGTAAAACTGACTTATTTCAAACCAAATGGCAGGCGTAAAAGAAAACCGAAAATTCCAAGAAAAACAACTGCGTGACCGGTGAAAAAGTTAAGCAGGTGCAGAAAAAAGACCCCATCCGAGCCTCTTTTGATTAAGCAGGATTCGTATTATCGAGATTAAAATAGTCACAAAATTGTACTACGGAACTTTTGTTTCCCACGTTTGATAGTATTTTTCCTGCTACCATTTTTTTTAAATAAAGATTTATTTTCACCATATTTTTTGAATTTGGTGAGCTATATTCTAGTTAACATTTGGTACAGTAAAAAAAAAATTACATATTTAAAGTTTAATGAATTTAAAATTCTGAAAAAGTTTTTAAATAATTCTATTGTGATTTAGATAATTCTATTGTGCATTCGCATCTCAGTTTTTTAATAAACATATAGATGAACTAAATGAATACAAATGATCTATTTCCAAACAAAAATTAAATCGCATAAAATAATTAAAATGAATGCACGCTAAAACAATACACGCCTTATTTTCAATTCATTAAACAACGATAGAAATGCACGTTTTTTCTTATATATCTCTATCCGATTATATCTTATGTGTCTGTATATTTGTGGTTATAATATTTAATATAAAGTTATGATCTATTCACACAAGCCAAATACATAAGAAACAAAGAAAAAATAGAGCCGTTTAATTTTGCAAGAACAAAGTAATGTTGCAACACCCATTTCCAGGAAGAAAAAAATATTTTGAACATTAGTTATTCAAGTAAAACCCAAATTAAAATCGCTTTTAAACCATCATTATTCATCATATGCTAATTATTTTTCAAAAGCGGATCTACAAATCTAGAACCAGATATAAAAAGAAAAGACAATAACACCGAAGCACTTCTCTGGAATTAAAATCTAGACATATTAACAATTTTAGGAAGCTTGATTGTTAATGCACCAATATTTTTTGACCAATTTTTAAAAGACTAAAATTACCTTAGTCATTCCAGCATAAGTATCATCTAAAAGACTCAGATCTATTATGCGAGTGATGACAGGTTGTCGAGACCGTCGTCCGACGGCTCTGATGTCTTGCTCAGCATAGGGAACTGGTAAGCGATCCGTCTTTTTCACAGCTACATGGGGGGAAAAAAAGTAATGAAATACCAGGCATAGTGCTTTTACCTCTCAATTTAATTAAAAATTCTCTATAGAAACATATTTTGAATATATTTTTTCATGACACAGTTCCTGGTGTCGAAAATTGGAGGGAAATGTGCAAAACAGAATAAAAACAAGTTGGTACAATATAAGCAAAATGTGGAAATACACATAGCCAATACTAGTTAACATGTATTATAGGATGTATTTATTTATATTTTATATTCAAAATATTTCAATTTGAAGAAATAAAAATACTAAGGTCATAGGAAAATTTATATATGCTTCAACAGAAGATAATATATCTTCTTTAAAATTAAAACATTGCAATTATTGATATAGATCTTAATGATAAATTCATTTTTATTGTTTATGGCAGTTTAACACGAGATAAAATTAAGCGCATATATTCAAAGTTGATAAAAAAATATGGATTATTTTGATTAGGTCATTTAATACATGAATTAACATGAAAATTATTCAATTAAATAATTAGAGCTCACTATTTTAATATTTCTCACTAAAAAGTCTGCAAATAATTAAATAAATAAAAAGTTTTAAAAACATTAATAAATAAAAAAAGTTCTCATTAAAATTGATAGATGGCGCAACGAGAGTAATTTTAACAAGCAATTTTTAAGTAGTTATAAATATGCAAGGGAGGTGTAAAGTTTTGTAGTAATGTTGCAAGTATAATAAGAATACACATAATTAATATATCTACGATTTAGTTGAATCAAAGCTTTAAATGTTGAAGTTTGGTTTTAATTATTTTTCAGTAATAATAAGTAATTTTAAATTGTTTCTAGATTGATATATAATTTATAAAAAAAATCCACTATTTCATATAGATTCTTTTGATAAATTTGTTGTATTAGGATTTTTTTTTATAATTAAAAAAAAAAAAAAAATAGACCGAAATTTTTACAGATGTTTAGAATTTAAACCAAGTTTTAAGATATTTATTATTATTATTTTTTATCAAAATTATTCAAATCCACTATACAACTTTTCTAAACTTCATATATTTAGCTTTGCCGTTTGTTTAAAAACTCAAATTAAATAAAAATTTATAATTTTTTTTTTAATTAAAATTTTGTAAAGTGGTACTTTTTCAAAAAATTTTATATTGTTTTTTTGTAGTACGCCCTATGACAGAACTCGCAATTTCAGCACTAATTGTAACTTTTAATTAAAACTTTGTATAAATAATAAAAAATTTAAATGTCATTTTTTTTTTTTTAATTTTGAATAATATAGTTCCATCTACAATGTATGTACCACTACTATATGCAGTATCATTTCATACTATCACAATAGTATGAAATAATAATGCAAGTCAATAAGTAACTTCATTTAATTAATGTTATTTTAATTTTAATTATAATTACAATGAAAAAAAATAAATAAAAGGAAAGTAGCCAAACCATTATAAGGATTATGGTTTGACTATTTATAAATGGAC
>BPLQ01010220.1:136487-181462 GCA_021605075.1 Caerostris darwini
ATTCTTTTCAATTTTTATATAATCCAAATTTCGAAAAGTAAATAAAATTATATAAAATACCGATGTTTAAAGGAGAATCATGATTTCATGTTGGGTACATTGATACACAACTCTGATCAGCCCTCGCTAGATAGCAATTATTAAAAATTACATCCACTATCAAGATAACATTCTATGTGCTACTATAATTGAGAATAATCTTAGAGATTAATTAATGTTTAAATGCTACGTTTCACTTGCGTTTAATTAAAAAAGAGTTATTAGTTTAACTTACTTTCAAGCATGGAGATTTCAGAAGTCGACAGTCTAGAAGAAATACTCTTCTCATCATCCTCTAAAACAAATATACAAAATTAATTACAAAAGTTGTAATATGAAACAGAATATTAACACAATTGAGTTTGAATATTATGACAGAGGAATATTTAATGCCAAATAGATCGAAAAATCTTTTGTGAAATGTTCCTTTATGTACTATAAATTTAATAATTGCGTTCATTGCAAAATAATGATAGGTTTCCATCAAATTGGACTCTTGGAATATTCCGAATTTGGCGAGATTCTTACTGTTACTTAAGTGTGAGTACGCTATTATCAAAAACTTACATACAAAAATTACAAAGCAAATCTCTTCCAATGTCCGTCTAAAAAAGAATTTCATTGCCGATAATACAAGATATATTTTACATAGAGAAGACAAACGGCAGCATTTCAGTTTGAAATTTCAAAAGAGCTCGAAGTCCTACTGGAAAAGTATGAAGAAACTTTATAAAGATTAGTTAACAGACTTATTTTTAGTAGCATCCAAAAACTTTATCACTAACTAGCTCGAAGAACTTCCTGCTAAAACTACTTCAAAGCATACAATTTTCAAGAACATGATTAAAAAAGACAGCAGATTCAATACAATGTTTCGCATTTGGTTTTTGTCAATATCTAAAATCCAGTAAAAGTAATTCTAAAAAAACCAACTGTATCTTGTGTGATTCAATTAGCATCATTCGTGATGTTCTTATCTTTCTTCAATGGCATACGACTAATTTTAATAGTATTATGTGACAGTGATCTCTGAAAAAAGCGTTCATTTCGTTTGTTCTTAAATCCCTTAAAATCGATTGCAAACAAAAAATTCACTAATAAGAGGACGGGATACAAGAATGCTTCCTCTCAACCTCCCGTCGACTAAACAGACATTAAAACAAAAAAACTTCGCTTTGATTATAGTAAACAAAAGACCAATCCCAAATTCGTTCTCCATGAAATTAATTTTCATAATGAACAAAAAATTTAGATCTTAACAAAATTGACAGCCAACCCATAAAGTTGGATTGTTTCTTGTCGTTTTCTTTTTTCAAACACAAAATTTGCAATCTTGAACAAAGGAAAGAAGTGTACACATCCAATGAAAATCAATTTATAATCCTTATAAATGACGAAGACTGTTTATTCGAGTTCAAACTGTTATTATTCAGATCGAGTTTATACTTTCTCTGCCGGCATCCTGGGAGTACAGTCTTACACACTTTAGGTTACCTATAGAGGAGGTCACTTCACAGCTATGAAGATTGGCGCAGCGCACATTGACTGTCAAATGCTATATAATTTGATTGCCCTCATAGTGTGGTAACAATTGGAGTCCGTGAAGATAGGCATGGATGGATTTGATCGGCACAGAATCACGAATGCAAGAGTAGATAAGCCAACACAGCCATGAGCTACGCTGCTTTGTTATCATTAATTTAGTGATTATATGCAGATTAGTTATTTGATCAGGGCCTTACTTTACGAATGATCAACAGAAGTTTGAAGGAAGCAATATTGCATTCATTCTACAATTTGAGACGGTTAAATACCAAACAGCATCGGATTTTACTGCAATCGTGTCTCACAAGAGAGTTCGTTGTTTTGTACAGTGTGACAGTATATTGTTTTCACTGATGAATTGTGTTTCTTTCCTGGAGCAGATGAAACTATACTCGTGATCGGAGAACAACTGGCCAGGGGTATCAATCAGTTTACTATGAATGGGCGCTACTGATGTTGTAAATGGATCATTTCGTAATTCGTCATATGAAAATGCTATTAATTGGATTTCTTGGTCCTTTCAATGTCATACGAAAGAACCCAATAGCACAGGTATATAACCAGCAGGTCTTAGAAACTATAACATTGTCTTTAATTGAATGTGTCTTAGGAGCGTTTTTTACCAAAACAGTGCATACCACAGAATACTCATGGCTTTCTAAAACTGCATTTTTCGCTTTAGTACTCTTTAATGACCAACAAGATTCTAAAAGCATTCCCCAATAGATCATATCTGAGATATGGTACCAATGGCAGAATCCTTTTGTTTGAGATATACCATCAGTTTTAACAGCAATTGTAGGTTTTCAGAATCTAAAGCATGATAGCGTATGGGATATACATGTTTCTCTGTCAGCATATATATCTATTTACATTAACATCAAAGATCTTTATACGTTATTAATTCTGAAATTTGTGATGCCACTGAACAAAATATTCTGATTCATTTAATTTGGACAAATACTTCAACGTTTTATTTTTTCCTTAGAAAATAATATCTACCCAGAACAGTTCAGGAAAGACTTGCGATTATTTGAATAAATATTGGAAGTAGTACTTCATTAAATATGGTTTAATACCAATGCCCAAGCATACCATAAATTATATCGTAATCTTGATAGGTATTTGGCAAGTAATAAATACACCAATTAATTACTGCATTTAAATTCGAGCAATAAAGTAAATACAAAATTCAGTAATAAAATTAATATTGATTTTATGAAATTTTTATTCGTAATTCCATTAATAATAAAATATAGTTTTCAATAAAAAGTTTCAAGTGTTCTTTTACCATTTTATGTAATGGGATCAATCACTAGCATCTAGCTTTTTGAAATGACGATATAGTAATACAAAAATAAACAAAATGATTTTATAATTAATCAAGCAATAAAAATTTAATTACACAAAATTTCCTATTAATTTTGTAATTAATAAAAGAAATATAAATTTATATTATTAAACCGCAATGATAAGTTAAACAAGAAATAGCTCCTTATACATCGAATGAATATTTTTTTTCGCCAAACGAATAAACATGATCTTTTTATTAATAAGTGTTATATTCCATGCCAATTATTAACTAATACCTAATTTCTTTTATCAATATTGAAACTTACAGATGAATTTTGTATAATAAATTTTTGGTATCCTTTCAAATTAGTTGAAAAATACTAAAAATATAATGAATTGTAAATATATCAAATTAATATTAAAAAATAAATAAAGAGAAACGTCAAAACATGTGTACTATAATTAAAATCTAGAAATTAAAACTTCAACAAAATATTCATTCGAGCCCATTTAGAATTCAGAATGAAAGAGTTATTCAAGATTAGTATAAATGGTGATATCTGCAGTTAATAAAAGTACGTTGACATTTTTTTTTTTTCTTGATTTTTACTACTAAAACATGCATTTCTGCCTGTAAAGTGAAAAAAATTTTTTTTCCAAAGACAGATCTCGGGGTTTTTTTTTTTTTTTTTTTCCTCCTTTCTTTCTTTCTTAATTCTCAATAATCTGATTCGATTTTTCCCATAAAAAAACCATTGTAAGCATTATGCATAATTACTAAGTCGTTTTAATGCTTCTTTTAAATCAGTTTAATTTAGTTTTTTTTTAATTCGACAAGTTTTTAATTCAAAACCAGTTTTTGAACATTTATAAAAAAAAAGTGTGGAATGGGTCTTCTATTCTATTTTGAAACAATAAAAATCCATCATTAGCTCTACATTAAAACAATACTTACAAAAATGTAAATCCCGATAAAAAGTGCAAAATACAGCCTATTCTTTTAAAGAATGATTTACAAGAGATAAAGAATAATGAATACCCAATGGATCAATTTAGAAGAAATATGTGTCCGATTTCCTTTTGTACCTTTTACAAAATTCCAGTTTTAAAATTCAAATCAAAATGTTCGTTTTATAAAGCTTTTATAAGCATTTTTTATTTTTTAAAAAATTCGTTTCCAGTTTTTATAAACAAAATTTGGTTCATGAACGTGAATTTATTTTTCATAAAATTTACTGAAAGACAAAATGTAAAATCACAAATAGAATTCTGTGATAATAATTTGGTTGAATACCTGATGGCAATAAATTTTTAAAAAAAATCAGGTGTAAGGAAATAAAAATCTGAAAATTTCAATTCAGCAAATCATAAGAATTGTAATCCTTCCGAATCGTATGAATGAAATTTTTACCCTAAAATTTTTAATACATATATTCAATAGTGTTGGAAGAATTTTAAATATCTATGTTACGATAACGCAAATACAAATTTTTTAATATAATGAAATAAAATACACACGTAAAAAAGAAATAGACATATTTATATAATTTTACAGGATTCCATTTCATTTGATTTTTTGCAGTTTATCAATATTAAAATTAGAAAGGCTTTCAAATAAATTATTTATACCTACAAATTACGTATGAAAATATTTATTCCGTAATAAAATTAATATTTATTTTATGAAATTTTTATTCGTAATTCCATTATTAATCATTAATTACTTAAAAGCTATTTAGTGCATCTATTTATTAAACAATCAATAAAGTTTAAACAAAATTAGAAGGATGGAGAGTATATAAAATATGAATCAGTAAGGATAAAATTTTATTCTTCGTATTATAAGAAAAAAAAAAAAAAATCAAAGTACAAAGTGAGTAAAATGTCACTGGTAAATTTACGCGATTATAACATTTAAACAAATTGGAAAATGAAGTATTACTTTCAGTGAGTTTAATTTCATAATACTGTAGTATACTCTTATTTACAGACTTGTTCCTTCTAATTTTGAGAAAAGGTCATAAAATAATAATTTTGTTATTTAATAGGCAGTCTGACAAATTTACGACGATTACAAATATTCCCCGAGTCACACTCCACGTGCCACACATTACAAACTCCGCAAGAAGTTCTTTGCATCAATTATTTAGTCCCTAGCTCATCAATGGGTTTAAATGAGCAACATTGCTACTAAATGGCTTATGGACATAAGAGTTATTCTTCCTGATTGCATTTCAAGACTGATAAATGGTGATTGCAATATCAAAACTCGCGGAACAAATCTTCGAAGTAATGATATTAATATTTCAGGACAAGGAATTACACGAAATCCTTGGTAAGATAATATTTACTTTATTCGCAAATAACTGTCGTTCTTCAACAGGATTTATTAATTGTTCAAACGAAATCCATAACCGTTCTTTTTATTTATAGATAATTTACGATTTAAACAAAGAGACAAAAATTTGTTATACTTTGCCATCATGTGCTTTTCAACTTGAAGCACTAAAAAATTTCAAATTTTAAAATTATTTAATGAAATGGTAGTGAAAGAATCTTTTATAAAAAATATTAAAACTAGTAGCTTAAAATTTAAAAATCAAAATGTATTTGAGTAGCTGATTTAATAATAAATCACTAATATTTTTAGAATTACGTGGTGCTGAATTTAAGTTAAATAATAAAAATAGTTAAGAGAAATAAGGTTACAGTAAATCTAAAGATCAATAATAGTAAATCTTCCTAATCACCATCGAAAAATTTTTTTTAATATAAAACTAAAACCAGAATAAGGAATTTAAAAGAATTCCATTCTCGGTTTAAGGGGAACATGATATGAATAAAAAGTTACATCACGTAAAAAATAAAGCAACATAGATGCTTCTATATTTGTATTAAGCATTGAAGTTTTTATATTGTTTCAAGAGAAATTCAGTTACAAATATAGTAGTTATAATTCAATGAAATAATTTTCCTTTTAAACAACGCATTTTTTTTTCACATTTTAAAATTCGAGATACTTAGCTATTAATTTCCTATGTTGAAAAACAGAAAAATGAACTGCTTACTTTTTCCTAGTTCTTTCTGTTCTGCAAGGGCAATTTCATTGACTAATATAAAGTCTAGCTACTTACCTGACAACTAGCTACACAATCGTTCTCGGTAACATAAGGAAATTTAAAAATCTATTTCAGAACGCAAAAATAATTAGTAAACTAATTCTGCGGGTAAATTAATAAAATAAAATGAGGATCTATTTGAAATACTATCTTCAGAATACAATAGTATAATATATCAGATTGATGGGGTAATAAATAATAAAATTATCCCAATCACATGTGATTGCCAAATTATAAAAATCATTATCGATATTTCTAAATGGTAATGGTGGATTTAATGTCAATAATTTATATTCATATCTGGTTACTTTGAATAAATAGCAACAAATTTTTTTTAAATAGAGGATAATAATGGTTTGGTTTATCGCTCTATCATCCTTTGTTTGAGCACTAGGGCTAATTAAGATCATGACCTACAGTTTAAAGAGTATTTCGAACCACTAATAAAAATCTATGCCGCCGCCAGGATTCGAAACTGAGGCCTGTGGAACCAAAGTCCAGAGTGCTAGCTACTTGGCCATCGGCCCCAGAATAATTATGGATATACATTGAAAATTGAAGATTTTCGCTATAAATTGCTGCAGTAAAAGTTATACAACTGAACTAAAAGGTTTTAGTTAAAAATGCTGTAAATGTAACTAAACTAGAAAGCTTTCTTCTTTTAATGTTAAAAAGCAATGGGAGAACTAATTATTCAATATGTATAATTCGGCATTTTTAAATAATTTAAATTTATTTGATTTGATTTTATAAATTCTTCGTTTTAGATAGATGTTGACCTTTCTCCCATTTTCTTTATTATTTTTAGTCGGATTCAAGAAGACTATTACCACAACCTTGCAGTATTATGAATTTAGATATCAACATTAAGCAACAATAAATGAAAGTTAGTGCATACCAAACTAGTGTCGCACTCAAAATCTTAGCAACTTTCAGAATGGAGAAATATTTTGGACACAAAAATACTTATTAAAAAAAATTTAAACAGAAATTCGAAGATTCTTAAGTTCCTTTACATAATTTCACCGATAGTAATAATGCATCAAATTAAGAAAAAAATGGATAGTTTTTATGGATTAAAGATCTTACTTTGAAGAAGGCAGGGAAGAATTAAAAGTTGATTCCTACCGACACGTGCTTCAAAAGAACCTTAACAGCTTACATACTTTAAATAATAAAAAACATACACATCAAAAACATACTCTGATACGTACACATCAAAAACACGATTGATAATTGGCGAAGCATTAAGCTCGCAACTGCTGAGCATTTCTGAGAGAATATGTCACTCAAAGAAACAGAACATACCGAATGGGCTTCGAAGGATGATTTTCAATCACTATCGATTGCTGGATGAAACTTACAGAGTACAGAAGGTAGTTCCTGAGAAGGAAAACAAAAATATAAATTACAGTTCAAAAACACTAAAACATAAGTGCCGCAATTGGATTATAGGTGCAAAAATATTACTTATAAGTAATTACTTATAAATGGTTTGCATGTTCAAGAAAAAGCGGAAAGCAAGATCTACGCAGAGGAATGACACCAACTGGAGACAATAGTGTCTCAAGAAGCAGGAAGCTATATGAAAATTATCATAAAGCCAAGCAATGAAGTAGCACTAGAATTATTCGCCAGGAATGAAAATAAGATCGAAAATATGTTATATTTAAGGCACATCCGAGAATAAATTTATGTCAGTAGATGCGATATATCTATTCCTAATGTTACGGAAGTTATTTAATTTTTTGCTGATGACTATTGAAAACAGCATCTATAAAAATTTATTTACATTTAAATTCATTTGTTCAGTAAAATTTTATAAATAATAATTGGATAAATAATCTTTTCAATCTCAAACTTTTTAGGTTGACAACACATAATAAACACTAGCATACTGCACTGGTTTGGCTTGTCGCTCTACAGTCATTTTCTGCTAAGTTAAGGCTAAGTTTGGGGTACATTTTAATGTGGATTCCGAACCACCAACAATCTTCCATGGCAGTGTTTGGAGAAGTTTTTATATTCTACATATTCTGCTTTTCAATAAAACAATTTTTTTTAATTCATATTACCAAAAGAAAAACTAGCACAAATATGCTATTGATATTTTGCGTAATACTTTATGTAATTTTAATAACATTGTAAGGATCTCAGCAATGTATATCGGGCCATTAAACAGTCATCTTCTAGACCATTTGTAAAAAACTTTATAAAAAGATACCTTTTTTATTTCAATATGCTTATAAATATGAAAAAAGATTATTTTACTCAACCAAAAGAATTTTCAGATCCAAAAAGTTAAATGTAAAATGGCATTGAGATTATTCAAATTAATTAAATTTTGATGCAATGTTTATAAATTAAATTTATTAGAAATACATATATAAATAGTTAAATTTTTTTTTTTTTTTTTTGTAATTTCAAAATTATAAAAATACTAAATGAAAATATATTTTTTCAAATTACAAGGTTTATTCGAACAATATTTTTTTGGAATTGGACAGTATCTTTACAGGTTTTGAAATTCCAATTAAAAATAACGTCATCTTAAAACTAAAAATGCCTGTAAAGCATAAAACGAATATAATATACATCAAGATATAACGCTATTCTTCTACTTATCTCCAGTTTTTCAGATAGGATTGAATAAAAGCAAGCACCATTGGTAAAATTTTTTAAATTTTTTGGATTTACGGAAAATGAAAATATGAAGCAAGAAACTTATGTTCATATAATGTTAAAACATAACATACTGTAATGAATTAAAATATAAAAATGGATTCTAGAAAAGGATGAATACTGGAACCACATACCCCCCTTTAAATCATCACAGAAATGAAATAATAGTTAAAAAAGGTGGGAAGGGGAATTATAATGCCCGTGGATAAACTATTCCAGGTGATATATAACTGCTACTACTAGCTATCCCTATAACAAAAAATCTAATGAAGGAATATTAAATAACATGAATACAAAGCTATTTTTCAATAATGCAAAAGTGTGCATTTATTTCTGAGCAATTATCCCGTAAAATAAGTATTCATTTCGTTTTTCTTTTATTTTACAATTTCAAGCATTCGTTTTTCTGGTACTTGGGTATTGTAATAAATAGCGAAATAAAAGATAAACCGAGATTCTATAAAAATTCAAAATACTGATTTAGTTTATAAATTACTACACGAGATTGAGTATCAAAAGAAATCGCTTATGTAACCTAAGAGAAAGATTTGTACAAAAAATATTAAAAAAAATATTAAATCAGCAGATAAAATAATAACTTAGGTGTACAACATTAAAAAATTAACTTTTGTCTTACCTTCATATATCCGGATTTAACCATTACTAAATCAAAGTCTAAAAAAAATTTAATGAAAATATTTACTCTATCACCAACTTGTTTTTAACCCCTTAATCAATTACTGAGAGTACACTCGTATCTCAACTATACTTTTTCGGTAAATCCCGAGTTAATTCGTGCGAAAATTTTTAATTCTAGACTACTATTAGTATTTTGGACTACCTTGTATTGTTATTCTAAGGACATCACGAGTTCACATAGTGGCAACAGTCCTTCTATCGTGATTTTATGTTATAAAGATATTCTTCAATACTGAAAAGATTGGAGGGTGCTCCGTGTTATTTATTGTTACCGTTTGCATTTACTTGCCGTTATTTTTACTCATGTGATAAAAAAAAGGAAGACATTTTTAGAGATAATAGCTGCGATGCATCGTTTGGAGATCTGGAAAGTTGTAGCGATGAATCAGGTATTATAGTCCAGATTTGTAATAATAATATAATGGCTATAATGGCTAAAAGTTTTACTCGAATTTCTAAAGTAAGAAAAAAATTATTGATCATAATTCTAACAGTACATATTTTGAATTTCAGTAAAAAAAATGTCTTGATGCAAAACAATATTTGAAAAAAAAAAAACTTATTCGTTAAGAGGTTAAAAAAACTTCCTCAACTTAAAGTTAAATTTCGAAATTACTTATTTCGATAGTACGATTCTTTCTCGTATTGTATCGATATTTATAAAAGCTAAAAAAAATGTGTACAGTTACCAGGCATTGCACCATGCTCTATAATTTAAAAACTATAAGAGTAACGTAAAATTAGGGGAAAAAACCTTTCTTATACCAACTCATAATGTACGCAACCATTCTTTCAAGCCTTATTCCATTTCAGTGCAGTTGAAATTAACTATGCAAATATACTTTCAAGAAACGAAGTTATTTATTTTCAACTACTTAAATAATTATACTTTTGGTTACTTCAAGTGCCAAAACAATTTTAGACATACGTGAATACACACGTAAGATATTTATAGCAATATCAGGAAATCTGAAGATTCTTTCACTAAACATACGAAAGAAGCGGCAGAGAATTCTTTGAAATTCGGTAACAAAACTACTCATACAGTAACATTTTAAATTTAGTTAAAGTTTAATACTAGATTGGAATGATTACGCAATTCAATCGAAAATATAAAAAAGTGTGTTTGAAAGATTTAAATATACAATTGGAAATTTTTCCAAGCTTTGAAATGCTTACACATGATTCAAAGTTGTTTACAATTGCTGAAATCATTTCATTTTTAAGAAATTAATATTTGAAGCTAGGAGATACTCATTTAGTTAAGAGATCCTTCATATGAAAATGGTAAGAAAATATATCTGAATATTTCATAATCAATTAAATTTAATTGCGTTATTATAATTTATCAAACAGAATCATGTCAATTAAATTTAACTACGCAATACGTGCATTTAATTGGAAAATATAGTTCTCAAAGTTTATTTAAATTTAAGCAAAAGAGCGAAAACAAACCTGGATTTATTCAGAAGTTTTCCTAGTTTAAACTATTAGCATAACATTTAAATGCATAAAACTAAATGCCGCTCTACATATTAAAAATAAAATATATTTCAAATATTTATTGAATAGTAAATTTGTCGAGAAATTCTTAAGTAGGGCATACCATACAAATGCGAAATTTAATAGGCTCTTGACCTAATGGCATTTCTAGTATGTTTAAGGGAGAATCAATTAGGTGATTAAACCCATTTTGAACATTCTCAAGGGAAGAGTGATGGAGTCTTACTCTGTTTTCAGATGTATGAAGAATTTCTCACGAAGGAAATATTTCTTAATTATTTCTAAAACGACACAAATTATATAGATTTTATTATTATTTCAATTGACTAGTGTATCTATACTTTATCAAGGTATGTAGAACTCGGTGGTACAATTCAAGTTCATAAATATACTTGATATGGAATTATGATTAACAGTATATTATTGTCAAATAAACCAAATACATTATAAGAGAGCATACATTAAGTTTAATACGAATGAAAAATAGTTATATTGCGTTAGTTGAAATTAAGGTATAAAAATCTAATTTTGATAAAATATCCGAAATTATGAATAAAATATATGCAATTCCAGTGAAAAACTCTACACTTTATCTTCACTGGGGGATTGGTTTGTTGCTCTACGGTCATTTTGTGCACACTTTGCGCTAATTAGACCGGGACCTACAGTTTGGTCGTGGATGCCGAACCACTAACAAACATCCATGTCATAGCGAGGATTCGAACCTGAAGCCTGTGGTACCAAAGATCAGAGTGCTAGCCAATTGGCCACCAGGCCGCTCTTCACTTGGGGAAGTTCAAATTTTAGATTCCCTGTTTTTTAAGCAGTGCCATAAAATATATAGTTATTTATAGCCTAAACTTATTAATTAATTGGTACTTTATTGTAAAAAGTACTTTTTAAGCTATTAACATAACATGCTAAACGTAAAAAAAAAATATCTAATTTATTTTTTATCTATTCATCTATATGCCATCTCATACGTGTGATCAATACTAGGAAATGTTTTTATACAGGCCACAGATTTCCTTCTCATTTGTAACGCAAAAGTGATTCTGTTTAATATGTATGGGACTCCAATAACATTTACACTAAAATTATATTCAAAATTTTAACGCTCACGTACTTGGCACGTGAGCCAAATTCGTTAGTCATGTATGTTGTTTTTAACTTAAGCTAATTAAATTGCAACACGATAGTTAGTTTAAAATAAAGTACATTCTTTTATAGAAAATAAATTTAGGATTAGAATAAAGTAAATATAAATTGATGTTTGTAAACCAGGGCATTTTCAAGCGAGTTTATAAATCTTAAAACATGGACAGAAGGCTGAAAACCAGAGCAGATACGAGAGAAAAATAAAACCACCATCCCAGTTTTAAAGAAAAGAGACAAAAAGTGACATGTAAAGCTAAAGTTAGTTAAAGTGTGATTAAAAAAAGAAGAGGGAAACAGAGGTAGCAAGAGGAACATAAAAATAAGGAACTGCCATAAAGAATATGTGGATCTAAATTATCTGAAGAGTTTCTGCCTCTAACTATATTTTCGCCATATAAAGTACCACAAATCCTTCGCAAAGCAATGAGGATAAATTTTGAAAACATTATTTAATCTTCAAGTAAACAGTCGAACTTTTGTAAATAAATTGGTCAATAAAGTACCTTTAGCCCATGAGATTTGCTACAACAAAAGTCAATACAAAAAAATTATGAAAGAAAAAAGAACGCGAGCTGTCTATAAATACATTATATAATTGCTATTTAAAATAACTGATGCATTCTTTCTGTTTTCTCTTTACCGGTAAAAGCGCATAGAGACAGAAATTACTTGTTGCTTTAATTTCGAGTATTAAAAATTCTGAAATCGGAGCAAGCTTTTGAAAGAAAACTACACAAAACTATAGTTAGAAATTGTACAGTTAATGCAATAAAAATAGACTAAAAATACATTCCTGGCACAGTGTTCATATATCTTGAAATATAAAATAAAAATATATTACATTAATTAGCAGTATGTCTGCATGAGTGATTGGCACGGATATGATCGAATAAATAATGGAAATTTTTTCCCATATGAAATAAAGTTTCCATTCGTATATTTCAAATCAAATCAATAATTCTATTAGCATTCGAAATTCTGATCATATAATTATCAGAGTTTTAACAATAAAGTAGTACTCATATGACTATTTTTTTTTTTATTATATATGTGATCATACCCCAAAATTCATTTTATTAGCAAAAGAATCAACACACATTTCTCACCGGTAGAATTTTTCCGTGTCATCATATTTGACAAAGAAAAAAAATTAAGGGATTTTATTACATTTGCGAATAAGATAATGAAGTTTTAGTAGAGCATATTATTTAAATTTCTTCCATAGACGACAATGACAAAATAATTATAGGTTGCTCAGCAAACAAGTTAAAAAAAAATCCACCCATTATATGAAAATTTTATGATTTTCAAAAAATAGAAATACGTCCCGCTAATTCCTACGCGCTTTTTATTATTTTGTTTTTTGTGAAGAATTCTCATAAAAACATCAAACTTAAAAGCAATAACAATCGAAATAACAAAGCTATAATTGCACGTAACTTACCGTAAGAAATTATGTTAAATTTAGAACAAGTAGTTGAAGTTTAATTGTATATAAAAGCATTCCAAAAACAAATGGAAAAAACTTCGGAACAAAATTCCTTGATGGCAATAGCGTTAGAAAACTGTAAACAAGACAATCTTTACGAATAATCAAACCAACGCATTAAAGAGTATTATTCCTCTTTGAATAATTAAAATCTTTCAGGATTCTGTACACTGGTAGATGACCCGGAGCCAAGAGTCATTACTTGCGATAATTTCAAAGACGATTATAGTTCATCAGTGGGAAATTAAGCATGATGAATTGCTTGTCATGAAATTACGTACGTTTTATCACTCCATAAAGTGCAAAAGTAATTAAGGATAATATAAATGCCCACGAGATATTTAGATTCGCTGCCTGAACGCTCTGCACTGAAGTTTTAATTTATGCTGAAGCTTTTTTTTTATGTTCCTGTTTTTGTTTAAAGTTCGGTTGTTAACCATTGTTGAATGCAAATAAGATATACACAATGATAGCTCGTTATTTAAACACGGCGTAAACAAAGTGAAGGCAAACTTGTTGCTCAGTGTCTTGGAAAAAAATACATTTAATTAGTCAATTAAAAAGCAGAAAGAAACTTACCTCGAAGGCTTTTAGAGAAGGACTCGTCCTTTCCTATTATCATGCTGGTTCCTTCCTATAAAAAAAAGCATGTTAGTTTTAATTAAAGAATGCAAAATCGATGCACTAGAAATTCGCGCATGCATGAAATACGATTTATTTTTTTTTTTATAAATTATTATGTTACTGTGAAATAATTATTAGTTCTCAGTTGATAATGTCATTTAAAGTAAATTTTTTTCTAATTTATCGAAAACAAAATTAATAAAGCTGCTCAGAAAAAACATTAAGCATCTTAATACATAAAAATGCTAGTTAAAAAGCATAATTTAAATAATGTTAATTGGGATATGAGGAATCTATAACTTACAAATAAAAATTTTTATTTATTTTTTTTTTTTTATATAAGAGTTTCTGGATCGGATTTAATCTTTCGTGATTTTGATTATACTTAAATATGAAAGAGAAAATTGTTTTTCCGATAAATTACACGACGTTAGCTATATTTATTTTAAATCAACATGTTATAATCTCAAAGAGCAATAGATTAACTTAGAAAGGCTTAGGCGAAAATTGTGTTTAATAGTATATGATAAAAACATACTATTGATATGATATTCGAAAGTAATTCTTCTGCTCAAGGAAGGGTTAATTTTTAAATATTTTAGTTCGAATAGTTTTGGAAAAGGTATTTGTAATTATAAAAATTTATTTAAATAATTATGTTTACGAGTACTATGTTAAGTAAATTAATTCAAACTTAAGAATAAAAAAAAATCTAAATATTATGAGTAAGATAATTTTTAAAACATTTTTCCCAATAAGAAAATATTTTTCACGCCTTTTTTCAGCTGTTACCATATAGTTTTCCAGCTGTTCATTTTCCATGAAGAAATGTAATTTTTAATAGATAATAAAATGAAGGACGTTGAAATAAATTGATAGAAATTTCACTCAAGAGTTTCCTCTAACGTTTCCATTTTAAATAATGAGAAACGCAGGCCATTATGTCTACTTTTATTGTTAAATATGGAACATAAAGGACTGATTTAGGTAAGATTCAACTAGTTATCTAAAAGGGATAAATAAAGAAATTATAAATTGCAGCAGGGCAATTCAAAAACCCAGTGTATTGTCAAATTGTCAACCGCAATTGTCAAATTAACTTTAGAATATTTTTACTTTTATAATGCGAATTGACGAACACAAACTAGCATTCCGAAAAACTGGGATAGTTGAATGAAAAAATAAATAAGAATGAACATTATGATTTTAATGATAATTCTTGCTATTATGTATAAAATAAATATTTTGAAGTATATGGATAAAAAAGATAAAGGAATTTAAATGAAAAACAGTATAATTAATTGAAAAAATAGCATTTGTATTACAGTAATGCATAAATTCAGTCGAGAGTAATATGTTAAATTCAAATTAGTAAAATGATTTCCGAATTACTAATCAATTACTAATTCAAGCATTAACTGGAAATATAAAGTACTCTTACAAGAATTTATATAAAATGTTTGGTTTGCTATCAAGATATTTTGGTCAAAATAATATAACATCAAATATCACGAAATTTCAGTAAATGAAAGTTTATCCCAACACAAAACAAATGTTTTTTTAATAAAATATAATTTCATGACTTGATATTTCTTCAGGACTTTTACACACATAAAATTATAAAAACCTAACAAATAGAGTCGAGAAGATGTTTAAGAAAATAATTCCCGATTGCTCAATTTAAAATATATTTTGGAAGCAAAAGAAACTAATATAAAGAGTTTGGAACAGAAAAAAATCTCGAAATTTTCAGCGACTAAAAAAATGTAAACATGCTGCTCTTAATCTAAAGTGGCACAGATACGGTTACTTAAGAAAATTGGGCAACGGGCGTACCAGTTACGGAGTTCGTAGGTGGTTTTAAGAACCACAATACCACCACATCTTAATTGAGTTAAATTATATGCACAAAATGAAATTGCTTAAATTGGAGAATATTAATAAATAAAAAATAAAACAATTAAAATTTAGGAAAAACATCTCTTGCTTGAGAACAATTAAAGCAAGAGATAGAAAAAGCTTAAGAAAATTGAATTTAGAGAAACCATGTTATACATTGAAAAGAAAAGAAAAGAAAAGGGGGGGGAAAAAAAATTTTTTTTTTAAACATGTATCTAAAATTTCTTTTTACGCCCCATATAACATAGAAATTTCATGTTAAATGGCTTTAGAAGTTTATTGTCTTGAATGATATAAATAAGATTTTATGCATTTGTTCATTTATGTTAAATTTATACAAAAATATGAGAAATAAATTATGGACTTATTTCCAATGTTTCCTACATCCTGATATTTTACACGATATTAAAAACTATAGTATTAAGAGTTTTTACATCAGAGTTTAAAAGGATATATTTCAATCTTTGAAAACACGATTCCAAACTAAAAGTTATTAAAAATTAAATGAAATTTATTAAAGAGAAAACTAGGAATAAATTAACTTCAACAACAATAAACAAGGAAGATATCAATTCACAGCATTTATATGTAAAATATTAATAACCCAATGTTTAGTGTTGCGAAGACATTCAATAGTTAATTACTTTTAAAAATTTATATAATGCAAGCTTTTAATTTTCTAAACAATTTTTTTGCGAATTTGCATATTTTAAAGCTGTTTTATTAATTTTAAAATATTAAGAAGGATGTAGAATTCATATTATTTCGAATGATACAAAAATTATACAAGCATATTTTAACAAGCATTGGTTATTTGCATCTAAATTAAATTTTGGTGTTGTCCCTTTTAAAGCAGTACTCAATTTATTGATTATTAACTACATCGCACAATGTAAATTACACAAATTTAATGCTGAAAGAGAAAAATAGTTTAACACAGAATTCCCAAATGATAAATTAGAATAAACTTGTATTAAAGAGAGCGATAAAAAAATCTGTTACAGATGAGATAACGATAAACACAAAATAAATATAAATGTCTTTTTAATTTACGTTTTAATTATTTGAAATATAATCGCAAAGAAATAAGCATTAACGCACTTTAAAGATCAGCGGCGGAAGCATTTAAAAAGATCAGATATTAAGTCTTTAAATGCTGAATAAAAATAACTTTATTTTTAACTTCAGACGAAACGACATATGATCTTTTCATGCTAAGAAGAGATTCACCCGGAAGTATGAGCATAAAGCTTCTTGTATACATAGATACGGAAGGTTTTTCATGTCACCAGGAGTTTTTTTTTTTTTATGTTTACGTTTAACGCACACACAACGTCGTCTTTTCCATTATAAATGATCCATAATATTAACATTTATAAGCAAAACGTTGAAAAAATAGCTTTCCAGACTACCATTTATTTGCTTTATGTTTTCTTACACAAACTATTTTCGGCGCAAATATTAAAAGTAAGACTGGGGTTTTTTTGTTGAAATCATTTTTTATTGCACTCTCTGCAGAAGAAAAAATTGTGGTTTATGAACTCAAGTGTTTCTTCATCCCATTGACTATTTTTGAAACAGAGTTGAAAAACCTTAAGTAGAACAATGTGAAAATTATATTTTCCATATAAATAAAAGTAACTAGACAGCAATTGTTTTTCTACAAAAACCATCTGTAAAACACCTACTTTTATAATACATATGTAATATATAATTCGTATTAATTTACGCCAAATATTGATCGAAAGATATACAGTGAGCCACAAAATTGAGTATACACCTCTAAAACTTTTAGACTTCTTCCAATTACAAATTAAATATTGATTTAAATAGATAATTTTTTTTATCCTAGATACTTTAACCTCTGCTTTATCATACTATAATAACAAAATTCTATAGTTAACTTATTTATTACGAAAAAAGTTAAGCGATTCGAAGAAAAGATAGAAAACCATGCCACAAAATTGAGTATACACTTCTTATATTTGTAAATTATGCCACCACTGTTTTTAGTTTCAATTTTTCTTTAAAGAGTTTCAGGGAGTAGCTGCTGCTTATAACACGTTCTACTGCGCTTCAACGCTTTTAAATAGCATTTTTTCTCATTAAAAATCGTAAAATGAGCTCTCGTAGAGAAACTACTGAATCTGAGCGTTTATTGGTTGTAAAATGGTCGAAAGAGGGCAAATCTCTTCGAGAAATCGCTTCGTTGATGGGTGTAACTCATGGTTGTGTCCAAAAAATACTACAGAAGTATAAAAAAACTGGATCTGTGGCCAATATTCCTGGAAGAGGACGTAAAGAAATACTGAGTACTACAGCGAAGAGGAAGATCATTCACTCAGTAAAGAAAGATCCTAGGGTGAGTGCCTCTAAACTAGCTTTATCGATGTCCTCTACAATCGGGAAAAAGATCTCAGTTGAAACAATTCGACGTACCCTTCCCCAATATGGGTTTCATGGCCGTACACCAATACGAAAGCCACTCATCAAGTATGTGAATAGACAAAAGAGAGTGATTTTCGCCCAAAGAACATCGTTTAAAGCCTATTTCTTTCTGGAACACTGTAATATTTTCTGATGAAAGTAAGTTTAATCTTTACGGAAGCGATGGACGATTTAAAATATGGAGAGAAGCTGGAAAAGCACTGGCACCTAAAAACACCATTAAGACAGCCAAGTTCGGAGGTGGATCTGTCCTCGTTTGGGGTTGTATGTCGGCTGGAGGAGTTGGAGAGATTGCTTTTATTGATGGTATTATGGACAAACATGTATATTTGGGGATTTTAAATAACTTGAAAAAAAGTGCCAGTAAGTTGGGGCTTCGGTAAAGCTTCATATTCCAGCAGGACAACGACCCCAAGCATACAGCGAAGATTGTGCAGTTATACTTGCTGTACCATTGCAAGAAGCAATTACACATTCCAGCCCAGTCTCCAGACCTAAACGTCATCGAAAATTTGTGGTCGCAATTAGAGAAAGCTGTACATGAGCACGAAATCACAAGCAAGGAAGTTCTCAAGAAGGTTCTGAGAGAAGAATGGGCTAAAATTTCTGTTGAAACCACTAAAACACTAGTAGAATCCATGTCCAGAAGATTACAAGCTGTAATTCCAGCAAAAGGTTATGCAAAAAAATATTAATGTGTACGTTAAAAGGAAATTAATAAAGGTGTATACTTATTTTTGTGGTGTTGTTTTTCCTCTCGTCTCAGGTCTTTTATTTTTTTCGTAAAAAATAAATAAACGTAACAATTTTATAAGTATAGTACGATAAAGCATAGACTAAAGTATATAAGGTAAAAAATTCTATCATCTGAAAGCAATATTTAATTTGTAATTGCAAAAAGTCTCTAAGTTTCTAAGGTGTATACTCAATTTTGTGGCCCACTGTAATTATCATTGGATGTATCAATTATTATCCCGAACTGCATTTTTAAATTTAATATAATTGGAAAGAAATCCTTATTTATACTGATCTAGAATTATTAAAAATGTTCGAAGGAAGATATTTATTCAATCTTCCTGCTTTATGCAATAATAATACATCCGACAATTTTAATTATAATAAACACAGCAAAGAAAGAAAAATCTCACCAGAAGAGTTTTTCCGTTGTAATTCATAAAGCGCCAAGGCGGTATAATGTAATAAATACATCACAGATTTCAGCATTTGAAGATAAAATCCTTTTTACAGAATAATTTGTAGACTGACTTAATTACTGAAGAAAAAAAATTTCAGAAGATAAAAACTGCCTGCCGACACAAAAACTATCGAATGTTCACAACAAAAACATCATGAATATATAGACAAGATCAAACATTCGAATTCTTACAACGAATCTGGCAAGTTTGTATATGAAAAAAAACTTTGACACAGGAACGAAAACTACTAGTTGAAAAACAGTTTCAAATACACCACGCCTTCCTTTGGTTATTTTGATCGAAGAGCTCGAAGTTTTATTTGCTACTTTTATCCTTCTATTATTTGATCCGCTATTTTTCTTGGAAGCAAAAGAAAGATTCTCGAAATCCTATCCTTCACAGAGTTCTTTTGTTTATCATAGTCTGAAAGATAGGAGATACAACCCGACCGAATTTGTTTTGGGTTCGAATTTCAAAAGGAACTAAAGCTTAGCTGTATAAAAAGCGTCGCGATAACGCGATAGAAAACAACGAAAAGTTTCAATTTGATCGTACTAAAAATACAACACTGGTTTAAATGAGGTCCTAAAAGTAAACATGCATACTTTACATTACATATATATTCTGCAACAGCTTCTACATTTATACTATGCAATACATACAAAAATATATTTATCATCCATTGACAAACTATTACTTTGAATCTGTATGAATAATTATAAATTGAAGTTAATTTTTCTTCTAATCTTCACATGAATTACATCAACCGGGTGTGTAATAACTTCGTTTTGTTACACAGATTGGGGGAGGGGGGAATTGCAAAGAAAGATGTAATACAATTTAATGAACTTGATACTTTAGATAATTGCGATAATTATAATATCAACTGAAAGCCTAACAACTGATAAATTGATAGAATTCGTTACAACATAAAATGTTGTTTCGTAGCCTATATTGCATTATCGTTTTCTGTGTATAATTTATACACATAAAACGATATTACAAACACAGTGAATAATATACATGCATTCATAGAAAATGAAAATAATTGCTGTTGGACTGATGGTGTAATTTAGTCCAACAGCAATTATTTTCATTTTCTATGAATGCATGTAATATTATTCACTCTATTAGTTTAAAATAGGGGGGGGGGGGCGGAGGTCCAATCGATCGCTGTAAGCAATAAATGAAAATTGATGTTTGCACTTCTAATTCATATACAGAATTAAAACGGAATATCATTCTTTTAGACTATGTATCATGCAAAATGAAAAAAAAATTAAGAACTTCTGTTTCTTATTTACTATAATAAAATTTATCAAATGCTTCACAGTTAAGAAGAGAATGATAACTTCGGGTTAACAATAATCTTAAATCTGTTTTATTAAAAACGACAGAAATAGCATACCATTGCATTCATTTAAATTAATAAAAAGGCTTATACACAAAAATTCACTACAATTTTTGGAAATAACTTTATATTACCTGATAATTGCAAGAAAGTGTTAATGATTTTAAAAGAAATGAAATGGAAATTAGACCTTTGAAAATAAATTATACATGTATTGGAAATGAATCAGATGAGTAATTACAATGGTAAAATTTAATAATCAGTTAAATTTTCACAAGTACCCAATGAATAACATGCAGGTATATTTATTTAGGAATTTTATGTCTGCAGTTGCTGGTATAAGCAGACAACCCTCTCGGAACAATCAATTCCCATCTCCTAAGTCGTAGCGCAAACAAATCCCATGCAATATTATGGGGCTCCCTATTCTGATTGATTTCTATTATAGCGCTCGGCATTTCTCTAAACCCCAAGAGACTACATAAAGATATTTAGGAAGAGATAAGAGAAACCGCGTATCCAAATATCGGGCTTTGCAAGACGACACAAAATACACTACATCATTTAGTTTCCTCGAGGCTACACAGCACGAAATTGTTTGTGACGCAAACAGAGGGTGTAATCTTTTTGGCAATATTGAGGAAATGATTCAGAGAGAGCGTTGTCAGCAAGTATTAAAAGATAAATATACGCCGAACCCACTTTCGTGACAATCGTATGGATGCATTTATTTAGAAAATTACCAAATCATGACAAAAATTAAGTTGTATTTGATTTTCAGGAACAGGATTTCTTGAAGTCTAAAGATTCCTCTTCAGAAAATCTTGGAAAATATTTATATATTTTTTTCAGTTATTAGTTTATGCGATGCAATCTTTCCGAAAGAAATTGTTAGCTTAGCTTAAAACATTTGTTTTATTTAAATGCTTATGTACTGGTATTTTTCAAATGAATTGAATTCTAATACAGGATACATATTCAAAATAATGACATGCAGCAGTAAAAAAAGTATACAGCATGGGTGGTTGTGAATAGCAATGAAATTGTCGGAAGTTCATGACAAATTTTTTGAAACTGCGGGAAATAAATTAGCCTCCACCCCTTGCAATATAAAATTTGTCGAAGGATTCAAATTGAAATCTATACAACATTTCCGTCTTATATTTAATATTTAAGAAATATCTTTCAAATAAAACATGCTTTGCAAGAGAACGTCATATGGTTCGCTAAATTTGTTGTATATTTTTTGCTCACTGTCTACAGAAATAATATGAACTTTTTAAATTCATTGGTTTCAAACACAGAAGTAAATACTCGCGGAAATGATAGTTTTTTTCCAAATGGATAGGCAACAAATTTTCGGAACCGTGTACGTTCTCTTCTGATTATATAGGGTACTTTGAATTAAGAATCGGGCGAAAAAATGTAGTCTCTTTGGCAAGATGCACTATAGTTTTTCTGAGAATTATTGGACACATGCAAGGATCTTATAAAAATACATAGAAAAGATAGAAATTAAATGTCTTTACTTGAAATTTATGTCTTTACTTGTAATTACAAATATACATTTCGATTAAAGATCCTTGGTAGCTAGTAGCACGTCCACGCTACATACGATTTCATGCTATGCATTGGAAAGAGAATGGACTTAATTGCAACTATGACACATTGCTTAAGTTCCAGTAAATTATTACAAGGTATTGATACACAATATTTCCTATAATCCCAGAACCAAAAATTCTAACGGAATCAAATCTGGAGAGTAACCATTAAAAAAAAAAGATAACGAGTTAAAATTCCTTAACATAATTTTGCAATAGGTTCAATAATTCTTGGACATCCTGCATAAGTAATAAAAATGATAAAAAAGAATTCATAAAGAAAAATATGTTTTTGTCATAAAAATATTTTTCAGGCATAATGGCACTTTTTCCCCTATGAAGGTTAAATATTTTAAATTATTTATTATGCCATACATCACTGGAAAAACTTAACAATATACCTACTGTATTTAAAAAGTATAGTAGAGTATTTAAAAATCTAACAAATTTTGTATACTTTAGTAAAAAGGGCGACTAAGAAAATCTTTAGATGCTGGGCCTGTTTCTTATTGGTGTCGAACAGTATTCAATATTTTTTATAAAGGCTTAAATGCTGTGAATTTGGAATTCATTTACCTATATAACTAAAAAAATAAAATAAAACTACTTTTGCTACATTGCAATTCTAAAATAAAAGTCAATTTTCTAGAACCATTAATTCTATTTTACTACCACCAAAGAATTCGCATTAATGCGTAACTGCAAATACGCAGAGAAATTTCATTTTAGTCTTGCATCGCATTAAGATTGGCTTCCCAGTGGAAAACATGCGACCCCTGCTGTTAGTTTATTAGAATCCTATAGTGCAAGTCCTTCACACATTTCCTAGATAGGAAAAACGGCTAACCAAAGAAGTGAGAAATGCAAATTGAATTTTCTCATCAAATTCCAAGTAAGGTTACTACACTTACGCGAAACCATTAAAAATAATGTTATTTATATTTTTAGCGTTAGCTATAAAAAAAAAAAAATGCCAATGCAATAACTAGCTCAATATGTGTCAAGGAGGCTTGACATCAAAACCAAATTTGTAATAATTAGGTGCGACATTATTAAATCTCTAATTTGCAAAAAGAAAATTCTAGTTTCAAGGGCTTATGTCACCAATTTAAGGGCCACTTATCAGGCGAAAAAAGTCGATTAAAAGACTTGAAGATAAATATGGCCATTCGAGGGGAAATATTTTAATATGTCAAAAAGTAAAGTGGAGGAAAATTGACTCGAGTCACGCATATCCGATAAGTATTGGCTTGTTCACATCTCTGTTTTCTACATTTCGCTGCAGAACATTCCCTTTCTAGTATCACTACAAACTCGATTCGCTTAAACACTATCTTTCGATAGAAAAGCGATATTTCAACTGTCACTTTAATAAGGCCAATACGCTTTATAATTCTGGTATTTTAAGCTTACAAGAAAATCAAAATTGTCATATTTGGTATGCTGTTTTTTTATAGTAAAAATACCTACATGGGGAAAAAATGCTTTTTTTAATGGAAAAAGATTTATGAATGCACTAATTCGAAAGTGGTTGTGAGGATTTAATGACTCGAAAGTGGTTGTGAGAATTTAAAATTTAATTTTGATGATAAAAATGCATTTCGCTTCACGCAGTTTTCACCAGATGCAAGTAAAATTAAGTTAGGATCATGAACCATCATTTGGTGACACACGTACTGCTCAAATACTAATTATCACTGCATTTGACGTAACTTCTTAATAAAGGTCAGTTAATGAAAAATGTTATAACAATCTTATCAGAAAAGAAACACAACGGCATCGGATAGAAAGGTGTTTCAAAGATTTTATTGTACCCGAAAGACTATGCATTGAAAGCCAAAGTTAAATCAATTGGTTGGACCGAAGTTAAAAAAAAATATATTGTATCTTTGTTTTCGTATCTTATTTCCGTTTTTTAAGAGTATTGCAGAACTCTGATTGGTGCATATTTACCAAATTAAAATTCTTGCCCAACCTAAAGACTTGCATTCTATGAATAAATTTCTGGAATTCTAAAAAGAATAATAGTTCAGCTAAAAGAAATAAAAGTTAAGTACTTTTTTTTATTGATTCATATTTTCTTGGATAAAATGATAAAAGATTTTAAAAAACATAAAAAAAAAAAAATAAAAAATAAATAAATAAAAAAAAAAATGGAACCAATTATATGTTGCAACCCAAATACTATAAGAAAAAAAAGTTACAAAGTGTTCAAAAAACTGAAATACAAAATTTTACTACCGAGTTATTTGCTTCTTACATATGTAATTTTTAAAAACTGTATTTTGTATCATACAGGAAAAGATAACTAAAAAGGAAGATGTGTTACTGAAGTATTTTTCATAGAGGGTGGATTTATTCCTGATGATCATTAGCATTTGAGAAATTGAAAGTTGGACAGACAATATTTCGGCCACTGGAAGTAAATGCAAATGCAACAAATATGTAATATTACAACAGGGAAAAAGCCAAGTTAGATGACTAGATTTGCATATGCTAGATGTGCATATTAATTACATGAGTAACATTACTTAAGTTTCAGACATGTCTAAGTAGTATGAACAGGAAAAAAATGAAAATGAATAAAAATGTGTGTTAGTGTACAAATCTCTCATTTAGAATCGAATAATTTGCAAATTCTTCACAACCGTTACATCATTTAGTTAACATGCTTTCTAGAAACCAATAGCAATCTCCTCTTATAGTGCCTTTCCAGCTTTTGACAGAAAAAGTGCAAGAATTGTCAAATATTCAATAACATTGTGTTCGTTGCCAATCTACGAAAAACAACTGTCGACAAATTCTTTTGATGTAACGTCTTTCGTAAATATTCAGGGAGGATCGTAATCTGATTGAAGTTGGGAATGATGCTCATAGGAAACGTTTCTTGCACCTCGAGAGAATTGTAAAGGGTTTGCATCTACTAATGTCATTTATTTACAAGCACATCAATTTGAGATAATTCGATTGGCAAAATGAATTGAAGCAAATTTTGCATTCGAACTTTGAGGGACTGTATCCTCATTGATTTTTGAAAATTCTCTTGATTCTGCAACATAATGCAAGAATAAGACATAACTGAAAATAAGTTTAAAGTTTTTGGATAATGTTTTAAAAGCGAAAACTTTACGTTTAAATTTACAGAAAAGTTTACATCATAAATATACAATTCAGTAATTTTGAAATTGAAGATAATGTTCTTATACATATTTTTACTTGATATATATATATATTAAAAACATCAAATGAAACCATTAACTTAGCATTTCATTTATATATATCGAAAGGACCAAAACAAAAGTTAGGATATTTCTCAACATTTGTAAATCATTAAAAAAAACCCATTAAGTGTAAAATAAGAAAATCTGATTTAATTGAAAAAAAATTTCAATAGGCCATATTTCAAAATTTATAGTCATGAATTTCCTCGTACATTCCAAGAAGATATCGAAATTTTGAAATACACATTCATTCTGGCAGAATTGAATAGCAAAGAATCTACTAGAAATAATAAATAAAATATGATAGCTGCCGAACAAAGATAGGTGAATAAAAACAAAGGAAAATATCTTTTTTAGAAAAATACTTAATTGTATAGTTTTAAATTCTGTTTTACAAAGAAAAATAATTGAGGAATAGGAACTTTACATCAAAAACATTCCTTTGTAAAGTGTCTAGTATAAATACGAACATGCAGACAGGGTAGTTTTGCAATTCCTATACCTTATGTGGTGCGATAGCAGTATACGATAATAAAATCTAATCTAATTTTATTTTATTGTATTGTATTGTATTCTTCAAACAGAAGTTATTTCAAATAAAAATTACTTATCGTAGGAAACAAAGGGGAATAAAAACTTTAATGCCTCAAAATTAATAAAACACGTGGAAAGCAACGGGCTATATGAAGTGTACAATAATAATTTTAAATCTCCAGAGAAACAAGATTGTAGAAAAGACTAAGCATTTACAGAAGAAAAATTAATTTCAAAGAATAAGAATCATAACAATAGCATTCGGGGTCGATTGAAATTGATTCAACAGACAAAGACTAAGTAATCATTCAGCAGATTATTCTATTCACGTCATATGAACATTAAGTTAGATAATTTAGTATCAAAACCGTCTTAAATATCTACTTAGGGAATAAATCAAGGAATAATGTATGGAAATTAATATAGTTAATTTTGTAATATGATGCAAGGATCCATGCTTAAAAACAGCTTGATGACAAAAGTAATTTACAAACAAAACGATAACTGATAATGGAAAAAAATTATTATTTTTTAATTCAGATTTAACTGGTAATCACCAAAAAACAACCAGTAAAATAAATGTATTGAAAAGTCCCTTTTTTTTTATTACGGGTTATATTTAAGTATGATTTATTGAAAAGCATGGAGATGATTTGACTAAATTAACAATGAAAATAAAAGCTCCAAAAGAAAAGCAGGACCTCTCAAGCAAAAGAATTTCAAGAAAGTATTAAAAGAAATATTTCAGAAGATATATCCATATAAATCAGTAGATTCGTCTTTGAAAAATGTGTATTGTTTTCAATTTCTGAATAAGTATTCTTAAATAAAAGATAATAGCAAGAACAATTGCTAATTAGCGATCTGAAAAAATAACAAATATTAATAAATATATCACATTAAATTATAAATGGAAACATTTTGAAAAACAGAACGTGATAAATCATGCGAAAAGTTAGCTTTTAAACAATAACAATTTAGTTCCGAAAAAGAAAAAGGTAGAATTTTCTACAAATATTTTTAATCTGCATTCACCAAAATAAAATGTTTTCATGAAATGCAATGTGTAACTAAGCAAATGGCAGTAGAAAAATTTCAGAAATTATGTTAAGTAAATGCTAGGAAAATTTCTTTTAATTATGTTGTACATTTTAGAAGACGAACAGAAGGGTAGATATTTACTTAAACATCTTTTGTACCATTGAGTTCTTAGTAGTTTTTCTTATAAATTTATCATTAAGTTCTAATATTTACAAAGTTATTTAACAGACGAATCATTTTTCATTTAAAAGTACATGTCTGTTAATGTAAGCATTTGGTAGAAAAGAAATTGTTGAAAATATTCTTATTGGCTTATGAATTACTTAAAAACTAATTACTTTGCTTACTTATGAATCAATTACTTGCATTAAAAGGTGTAGCAATGCAAATAATAAAAAAATGTTCTTTTAATAAATATATAAACAAAATGAGTTTAGTATTGATAAAAATCTAATTTAAAGTACCAAGTCATTTTAACCAATTAATCGTACCAATTTTAAAAATCTAAGAATTCATTTTTTAAAAGTTTAAACACAAAATAAAAATAAAGACGAGTACAGGATTCTATAGTTTCTATGATTTGAGTCTGGGTATTATGCAACAATTTTAACACTAAAAATTCGTACCATCGTTATTGAATCCAAAAAATGGAACTTGTTACAGAAAATGTGTTGTATGACAAAGTATTAAAAAATTAGTCAACTAAAGATATAACTGAATTAGACGATCTATGAAAGATTTCATCATTTTTATTTGATGTTATATACATAGCACAAAAATCTGAAAATATAGATATTTACGACGAAGAAATAAAACCAAACTGAAATATATAAGCAAAATAATTGTATGTAAATAAAACTGAAAAGCATTTGATAGGAATTTTAGTTTACAAAGTTACAAGTTCCATCATTTCCAAACATCATTCTGTCATTTAAATATTTAAAGTAAATAAATTACCTTTAATTAAAGATGACGTGAACTTCGAAAAGTGAATAGGATAAATCAGGTGTAAAGTTAACTTTGAAAGATTCAGTCTAGACAGTTACACTGATCGAAATTTCTTTTCAGTAAGCTTGGTTTAAAGTTCTGGAACAGATAACTTTTTCTTGCTTAACTATTGGTGAAAATAGGATATGTGAGTTGAAGAAGATGGAAGAAATAGACAATTTCCAGGGCATGTCAGAACTTTGGCTCCCCATTAAAGAAAGAGAGGGAAAAAAAATTTTTTTTTCATTGTGTACGAAGTGAAAATTTTCAACGTATTAATAAACCACTTTATTACATAGTAGAAAATGTTAAAATGTATTTTCTTCAAAATCCGAGCAAGAAACCTTGATGTTTATTATCAAGTTGTATATAAATAACAGACGAATGCATATTTATATATTTTTGCGAATTTATATATTTTTAAAACAAATATATATTTTGTGAAAAACATTTTAGTAATTAAATAATTTATAAGACTTTAATGAAAATTAAAAACATTTCAGGGTAAAAATTCTTATTTCATTAAATAAGTACTAAACATTTTAGTGTAAATATACACAATACAATAACTCATTCAATATATATATCATCGCAATACAACGTATGAAATCATTTTAATTCATTCATTCGTTCGTTTTTGTTTCAATGTATATGAAACTTATTTAAAAGAATTTAACATTTTAAAAAAAACAGCAATTTAAATGTGAAAATACAAAAAAAAAAAAAAGAAATGAATTTATTAGGGAATAAAGATGTTGCCAATATTGCACACCATGGATAATTGTTTCTCAAAATAAATTTCCAAGTTATTGATAATCAAGATCATAAAAACACATCTACAAAAGAATTGATAAAAAAAATGCAAGAAAACAAATGATATAGGAAAAGAAAAAGTAAAATATAAAAAGCAGTATTCGGAAAAATACCTATTTCTTTTGACAGCTACAGCTTCTGTAAAAGAAATTTAACCACCACACTCCAAAACTTGACTCGGAAATGGCTGGGCAATAAAAGTTCACAAGTATTTTTCCAAGACGTTAAGGCACCCAAGGCGCTAGCCCTTCTAGAATTTTGGAATTGCAGTGTTTTCAGAAAGTCGAGCCGTGTGGCATTTTATTGTAAAATTCTCATAGGCAGGAATAAATTTGTTGCGAATCTACGAGTACTTGGAAACCATAAAGTTGGCTCGCTTTCAACTGAAATGAATACATTAATCAAACGTCTATTCAAGACAAAATGAAGAGTGTTCACATCAAAATAAAAACAAAGCCAAAAGGAAGGGGAATATTTTACAAAGTCATAAATTTCTTTGACTGTAAAGTACCAACGCGAGCAGTTTCGGTCAAATAAGCACATTTTTTTTTTTCTGTTTTCCAATTTTTTCAAATGTCAGCAAACCCATTGGATATTCGACGTCTGACTTTTTTCTAGTTTCCTTCTATCGACATTTCTAAACCTTTGTGAATTTTATTGGGCAGGGATGTCACAAATGCGAAGAATAAGTCATAAATCGATTTTGACAATTTCCGAAAAGAAAATACGACAGCCAATAAAATTGGCTGTGTGTGTGAGTTTCTATGTACACGATTCTATCCAACAGCCAATGAATGCTCTACTAGTACAATATATCCGCTGTGCTAATCTTTCCTATTTAAGCCAAAAAGTTTTTGCAAGTTTTATCTTCAAATTTTAATACATTAAATTTTAAATTATTCATTAAGTATAATTATTCATTAAGTATAATTATTCATTAAGTATAATTATTCATTAAATATTCCGGAAGTATAAGTATTTGTGTTCAGAACTTCAAACAAACAAAAAAAAAAAAGATTCAAAGATGACTGCAAATAATGAATATGTCAGCAATAAATAATATAATAAAAATACAAGTCAACTATCAAGATAAGGTTAAAAAAAACGTGAGAAACTGCAGATTACGATTCATTTTACAAATAATTAAAGAGCTAGAATTTTAGGGATGGATAATCTTCATATTCAATGTAATATTAAACCATACGATATATTAATACAAATATGTCAAAATGGTCTCGTATGTCCACGTTATTCTGAAAGAAATACTCAGGGGAAAACTGTAAGAAATGAATTACGAAAGTGAAATAAGAATAATCTCCATTTACAGGGGTTTTATCTCCATAATCGTGAAAAGACATTAGAAAAGCCCATTGATTTGAGATCATTAACCATGACATGTCATAAAAAGATGAGTAACACATTATAACGTGACTAACAGACATTAGAAACTACCTTTATAGATTTCTTTTCAATTCATTAGTCAAATAAAATCTGCTTTGGCATGGAAGAAAACTATTACTACGATATTATTTAAACCAAAGTTAAACTCTGATATTTCCTGACTTTATGAAGGATCAGATTAAATAGTTATGAAACACCCATGCATTGGTAAAGTAAGATTTTTTTTTGTACCAGCACTAACAAGAATTTAAGAATAGTTAAATAGATTGAATTTATAACTATTTAAAATTATCTATCAAATAATAAATTAATTCCAACACCTATCCATTTGAACACACAAAATGCAATATTAAGTATTGTATTTTGGAATTGTTTCAACTATTAGGCTTGAATATAAACTTCGTCATTGAACTATCAATTATTAATGAACTCCTATAACATAACATGAACCCTTTGCAAAACTTAACATTTTTAACAATGATTAAATGTATAATAGATAACATTTTCTTAAGAACTGTTTCAAGAATATATAAGAGACTTATTTATGGATTATGAAAATTTTTTAAATGCTACACTTGAGTAAATAGTTATAAATTCAATCAAATTACAAAATATACTTTCCTCGATACAAATGAATTATTATCCATTCATTTTTAGCTCAAATTCATAGAATATGTGAAAAATAATGAGCACAGTTAAAAGACCTCTCTAAAATACATTTCTTTTATTTCATTAAAGAGTCGGTTGATTTTCATTAGATAACCATTGATAAACAACACTGGGGAAATAAATTTTTTACATGTGCCTATGTATATTATTGAATCCATTTTAAATCAAACAAAATACTATTAAAGATAATGCAGAAATATGTTTAATTATTTTAACGACTGAGCTATGGATTAATAAACTTCAGTGATCGTCCTTCGCAGCTAGTACAGTATTCAGATGGTCTTAAATTTCATGCTAAGTATTATCCAACACAAAAATGACAGCAATTATAGAAATACAGAAGTATTGGACATCACAACATCAAAAAATTATGGTCCAATACTTGTTTTGGTTTGTCGCTCTACTGTCATCTTGTGCACTCAATTTAGGCTAAACAGACCGGGACTTACAGTTGAACGTGGATACCCAACCACCAACAAACATCCATGCCACCGCCAGGATTCGAACCTGAAGCCTTCGGTACCAACGACCAAAGCGCTAGCCAGTTGGCCATCCGGCCGCAGGTCCAGTACTTGGTGAAAAAACATGTCTGGAGACAAGCTCCTTTTCAAAAACACAAAAATTTCTATTTCCTTTTGTTTTCACCAATTGAATTCTTCATAGGTGTTTACCATCCGCATAAACGATATTTTCCCTTTAACTTTGAATAGTTCACGTCAATTCAGCTAATCATAATACAGATAAATAGCTTTTTGCTGCTTGGTAGCCATGGTTGTTAAGAGAGAAAGAAAACGCGATTTTCTCGCGCACGATCCACGCGAAGACAGTTTTATATAATTATGTATATGTTGATCTGATTTTACATAACGTATGTTTTCTTCAAGAGATAAATAAATAACGGCAAAAGATGGCAGCACCATCGAGCGGGTGAAAGAGAATTTTAACTATAGATCTCAGTGGATCGAATACAAGCAAAACTAAACTGTTACAAGAACTTTCAATTTATCGGTTTTTAAGTTTCTCATTTTGAAAATTATAATAAAAAATGTTGGAACCGAATATATATTGCGAGTACTGCAAGAAAGAAAATGATCATAATTTCTGTAGTTTCTTTTAATAAATCACTGGTAATGGTTCTTTTACATAGATGGTTTATTATTTTAAAAGTTATTAAAACACTTATTGAAATAAAAACAAAAACACGGCATAATATAATCCTCATCACACATAGCACTTTTTTTCCAGTCTAAAGACAGGATGCGCCAGGGAAAAACGAGCAAGATCCAATTACGTTACTATTCCCATTCGTGAAAAATAGTTCACCCGCTCTCTTCTGCGAATGACACATTTTTCAAGCTATTTTTATTACAATACAATAGCATACAATGCACATAAAATTAAACATATAATACATATAAAATTGCGAAAGATTAAAAAAATTAATGAAATATTTTTGGATATTTTAACTGCAGATTTTCTTAAAAAAGTTTAATAAACAATTTTGATTTAATAAATTCTAATTCCATTATCTTTCAACAAATCCTTTACAAAATGATAACATAAGTTCATATGCCTTGAATTATGCGAAGATCGGTTGTTTATAACCCATTGAATTGCTGTTTGACTATCTGAATTTAAATTTTCAGTATCATTTATAAATTGCTTACATTTTAATTCGAATAAAAAATTTACAGTCTAAATTATGTCTTATCAAATTTCCGAAAAGCGAATGACTGTATTTCACAAGAATTGATAGACTAAAATATTTTCTTTCTGACATTTCTATGAGATTAATGAATTACCCAATAAAATTACACCACCAGAAAATGATTTACCCTTTTCTGCATTTCCCCAACTGGTATCAGAACTAGATGGATTTAGAAAACCAAAATTATCATAAAACAATTTATCTTTTGCACTCAATAAATATATTAATATTCTTTATAACCAAACTCTTTCTTGTATATGTTAAATTGTGATAAATAAGATGTTACAAATGATATATCAGGAGACGTTTTATCAGACAAATATAGAATTCAATTCATTCTTGATCCATAGCAGTATCAAACAGTTCATTTGCAAGAGGGCACTACTATCTTCTCCTTTCCCCATTAGAGTTGCAATGCTTTTATATCTACCTAAATTATGTTTAATCAATGTAGAATCAATATTCACATAGTGACAATTTAATACCATTTTCATGTTTGACAATATCTATACCTAAAACTTCAGAGCTTGTGTTTTCATGAACTACAAAAATACTTTGTTTGATACCATATCTTAATACACATCACCATTATTACAAAACATAGCTAAATCATCTACATACATGTATAATGTAAAGAATTTTTCACCATCAGTTTTAATAAACATAATTGTCAGAAGCTAATTGCATTAATCCAAAATTTACTAATTCACTCTTTATTTTCAAATATCAATTTCTACCTGTTTGTAGAAGACCATATATATATTTTTTTTTCATCAGCAATTTTTTTTTATCTCCAATTATTTTATCATAACCAGGTGGTAGAGAGTTTCTTTTAAGTCACGGTATAAATATGTAATTTTTCACATAAAGAATTTAACATTAATATTCAATTTAGAAGCAAGCTAATCCAAAGTGCTTACGATAATTCAATTTCGGTTTTTTTACCAGTCCAAATCTCAAGGGGAATTTTTTTTTCTTTCTCTTTAAGTGGAGTTACATTAGCACCCGAGTACTGCAATTAATAGCTTCGGCCCAAAATTTTAATGAAAGCTCACTTTTATGCAAAAAAGATCAAATTATTTCTAAAAGGATGCGGTTTGCTTTTTCAGCTTTACCGTTATTCTCGTATATTAAATACTTTATTCAATATATTAAATACTTTATTTAATATATTAAATACTTTATTCTTTATTTAATATATTAAATACTTTATTCGTATTTCTATAAGAAATAAGAAAAATGCATGCCATAGAAATCATCTATCAATACCATGAAATATTTTGCTCTGCTAAATGATTCAGTTTGAATAGGACCATAACAAGTTGTCATGAAACAATTCAAGAATTTCAGGAATTTTTTTTAAAATTAAATATCAATACAAAGATAAGTTTTTCTGGTTATTTTACCTATATCATAAATTTCACAATTAAAATCATTTACATTTTCAATAGAGTGTCATATATTTAAGATTTAAATGACAATCTGTTATGTCAAATTTCAAAATTTCAAATAGAATAGGCCAAATTTCAAAATAGGCTGATTTGAGAAATAATCAGAATTATACAATGGTTCTAACTATATTTCCATACTATTGTTATCTTTAATTACAATAAGTTAGTTGCTAAAACATTTATCAAATATGAATATACAGTAATTTAAGCAATTAAGTCCATCAAGCATGTTTCTGTCAATAAGTTATATCTTAGTTGAGAAACGTAACTTACATTAGTAACAGTTAAGTTTATAGGATTGCTATACTTGGTACTCAGTTTTTTCATTGACAGTTTTTACTCCCTCACATCTAATACTCAAGTTCTTGCCGGCCAAATAAATTGGCTTAGTTTCTGGTATCGGTTCTTCGAACCAAACTTTGTCGTTCCCTATATGACAAGAAACTCCGCTGTTCAGGATCTAAAAATTGTCACATAGTTCTTTTTCATTGGGAAAAGCTGTCAACACAATCTTTACTCAAATTCGAATATTTTGATGAAAATTGCCATAATGAATCTTCCTACTTTGATTGTTTCATTTTGACGTATCACTTTTTTAATGTTTATTTCTGTAGATACAACCCTTAGCAATATGATTTGGTCATCTGCATATATTCTTGTACTTGAATTTGCCTTTTCTTGAATAAAATACTTTAACTTTCGCCCTCTCAGCATGAGCCTTAATTGATGAATTGTAAATTGTTTCTTCTTCATGGAGAATTCCTAACACATCGTCTATTGACTTTTTTCGCCGGGTCCTCAAAATGTCTTTCACTATGCCCAATTTTCCTTTTAATCCACGAAACGTGTGGAATACTAACTCGCAAAGAGATAATTCTAATACTAGGGAATGTCACTTAGTTGAAATTCTAGCTCTAGCACTATAGTCAGGGGCAGACTCGTGTGTTTCAATTAAAGATTCTTTAGTTCATTGCCCACATCAATTTGGAGGTCTTTTATTTAGATCGCAAACGTTGCCTTGATCTTTGTTCCAAAGAATCTTTGCATTGCGTTCTCTACAAACTGTAGAGCTTGTTCATCCGTCAGGAATAGCATGATATACGTTACGGCGTCAGAATTCTTATGTACCCATTCGGTTGCAACTTTCTCGACGATTTTATTTGGTTTCACTTTCAAGATGACCGTTTCTAATTTTCTCATTTTTAGTTCCGCTTGAATTTTTAGCGTCCAGATAAAATTTCTTCCGTTTAATTTTGGAACCTTAATATAGCCCATTTAGAAATTCGGTTTTTTCAAAGATATTTCGAGTCATGCTTTGCTACCAATTTGTAGTTTCTTTTAATAAACCACTGAGCATGGATTCTTTTACATATATGGTTTTAAAAGTTATTGAAATAAAAAACATCATCATTGAATGTAGATTTTTTTTTTCTCCTCCAGATTCGAAAGAGAAACGAAAGGTCGTGGGGAAACGAGCAACATCCAATTATGTTACTCTTTCAAAGCGTAAAAAAAAAAATAGTTAGCTCGCTCCAACCCAACAGTTTTCTTTTCTTATTAAGAAAAGAATTTTTGCCAGGACATAAACAGTAATTCAAGCATTAAAAATTCAGCATCATAGGTCATGACTATTTTAAAAAGTTTTTTTCCGCCCAAGTCAATAACATGAGACTTGGGAAATAAAGTTGAATTGATTGATCACGAAAAAATGAATATTTTTATTGCTTTACGAAACTTAGATATTCAAAGAAGTGTTTACTTAATGACCTTAAAATGATATTTTTTAATCGTTTAAGGTGACCTGGATATAATTGGAGCATCATTAAAAAAATGTTTAACAAATAAACAACATTAAAGAAATGATAATCTGGATCAGCCATAACAAATGTTTCCTTTTAAATTAATTAAATTGACATTAAATGAAACTAATCAAGTAGATGATGCATATATAATCAACAATAAATGGGATTTAAATAAAAAACAAAACCGAAGGTTAAAATTCAACCCATTAGAATTTTTTTTTTTAAAAGAGACTAATGAATTTCAATAGTAGTTTTATATTATTTTAATTAAAACAAAAAAATGTTGAAATATTATATTGAGCCATTTACCTTACAACTGGAAATAGTATTGTAGAACTGAGCTGTATTTTTCTACTTAAAAAAAATTTGGCGACAGTATAACATTTCCAGAAGAGGGATAGATTAAAAGATAATACGTTTTGATAGCGTATTGGATAATTCGAGCTGTTTTTTTTTAGGAAAAACATTCATACTACTTCATACTTTAGAAAGTCAATCGTTATATCACCCTTTTTCCATACATTCTGACATGCTAGTTATAACGTAACGTATTATAACGTAGGTACATTATGTTACACAGTTTTTTTAAAAAATATTTTAGCTCAATGATATAATTTTAAAAAATATATTAATTTGGATCCAGCTGGATTTTGTATATTTACCAATACCATTGTAAAATTATAACAATTTTTAAAACTAAAGTCAGTATGGTCTCTACTCCCCTTCTCTCAGAAACCATGTTTTAGATAATAGTGAATACCGAGATATTAAGTAAAACATGAATTCTTGCCTGACTATTCAGCAAAAAATCCGATTAGATCGTCTCAACGAAGTTCAAAGTCATCCGAACAGTAGTAAAAGACGAGTGGGAAAAAGCGAAAAACTAGGGATAAGGAAAATTGCATTTTATAATTTGATATTCTCACCTAATCTTTTTAGTGGATTTCTTAAAATTCTTTTTCTTTTTAAAGGATTTGGCAGAAATAAAAATTTTACAGCGCTCGAATAAAATTTAGAAATTTTACTCTTGGACTGTAACTCAATATTTCAAGAGCCAGTGCGCCATTTTTTCTAATTCCTTTTCTAAAGCGATTTAATATTGATTTTGAAATCCAGTAACATTTTGAGCACTGATAAGTAAGTTTATTAGTATTACTACCTTAAAAGTAAATATATAATTCTATCGGTACAAAGACGTAAAACACAAATCGACAAATTAATCTCTGTGAAATTACCCGTTTAAAATCAGATGAAAACATTTTTTTTTCTAAAAATACCAATGTAATCAAGAATATACACATAACATACTTAATATCTCCTGCAAAAGATGAATTTTTTCATTGTTATAAATTGTAAATGATCATAAAATACAATAGACCAAAATTACTACAGTGATTTAAAACAAAGATTAAAGTAGAAAATGACTATCTTCTGTCTGACTAATAAAACGCCTAAATTTTCAAAGATTCCTTGTTTCAAAAGAAGTATACTGATTCCTTTTAAGACTATTAAAGTTACTGTTAACGTTAACTTGCCTAAGAATTGTCTTTGTTTTTTAATACGTGAAAGAATTTATCGAATAGCTAGCAAGAAATTTTCGTTTAAAGAAAAAGTTTAAAAGAAAAGTTTAACATAATGGCGCTAAATCTTTCTTACTACTATTTTACTTTTTCAAAAAAATATAAATTTTACATGACATTTTGAAAAGCTTAAGGATTTAGATAATACACAAACCAAATATTATGCAAGTTTTCTTTGAACCTTACACTTAAATATGAAAATAATAAATGATGAAGCGTTCTTAATAAAGTTATTTTCAATAATTTTATATAATTTACTTACTTTTTCTGATCTTTAATAATTCATAAGGTATATTTTATTCCAAATTTATCAGAAACTTCACTTTAAAGCTCAGCGTTTACTTTGCAATCCCATATGAATCAAAACGATACTTGAAGCTAAGAAATCCATTTTATATATTAAATCTCATAAGAAGTTTGTTCACGAATAACTTGCGATTTAAGTTTTCAGCTTTATTTTACCCAACTGCCTATAAGTTAAAGTGAGTACCCATGAAAAAAAAAAATTTATCCGTCGGAACTTAACGGAATGTTATGATTTATCTTCTTTTCTTTTCTTTATAAATTCGAATTCCTTTTCTTACCACTTGATATAACAGAAGAAATTCTTTAGTATACTTAGCTTTTAGTGGCAGAACTTATTGCAGTCGAGTACGGAGTAAAACTGCATTTTATTGAAAAAATATTGCTTCCTAACGTTATTGCGAAAGGATATTATTACTAAATAGTAAATAGAAATCGGATGCGAAGAGGGCTATTAGGAAATTCAGCCGGAACGCAAGTTGAAGAGTGAAATAAATATGATTTATCTTTTTGAGATTCCATTTCTTATAAAAAGTTTACTTAAAGTCAACGGAAAAAATGATTGTGTGTTATAACAAATATATTATTTCCTTTTATACTATTCTAGATGTTATACAAACAGGATAAGCAAAAAAAAGTAATAGTTCCAGGGCATTAACTGCAGAAAAGTTAAACGAAATATTTCAAGAATGCTTGAGTGAATATTACGCTCATAGCACAAAGAGATAGAAAGAAAGAGGAAATGGCTAACAAGCGTGCATTAGCATAACCAGATTTAGTTTGTTAATAACTTAGAAAAAGTAAAATAAAACAAATTCTTAGATAAGATCTAAGCTTACTTATAAATTAGTGGCAATACATTTTCCATGATATTATGCAGGATTCTCAAGAATGCCGCAACGCTCTATTCAAAGTGAAAAATCCTTGAACGTTTTTTTTTTTTTTTTAAATAATTATATTACAATTTAATACTTGTCTATAAAAAAATAATATAGGAGAAAAAACATTATTTCTTAAGATTTTGTATTTTGAATCATTAGACTTAACATTAAGATATAATTAAAGATATGATAAATATGGAAATCAAATAATATGGAAAAATAAAATAATTATGAAATGAAATAATATGAAAAGTTAGAGGAAAATCTGAATCAATTTGTAAGTAATATTTAAATATTAATTATAGATGATCTCTGCATTTGTTCATGACTTAAATTAAACGAGGACATTTAAATGAGTGGTTGGCCAATAAAGTGTGTTACAATAGTAAGTCATAGTAGATCCACGTAATATTGTTTTGCTGGCACATATTTATTAAATTTTAATTTCGCGTTTAACTAAATTCCCGTAGTGTCATTTGCAAACTTTTTCTCAATCTTCATTTGAAAAATTTAGCTTAAATATTAAACTTAGAGTACTAAGTCATTAGATTGTTACAATTTCATTCGAATATAATCATTTCAAAGTTACTCGGATATATCACGAACCTAGATATCAAATATTTATTATTGAACTATTTTTAATCGAAGAATGGAGAGAATTAAATCCCGTCGATCATTGTTTTGGCTTACCGGAAACAGAACAGACAATTAAAGTATTGTTTTACAGGATGGTAGTCTTTCAAATAAAGCAAATATTACACGCTTACAATACTGTGAAAATTTTCTGCATTATTATTTTAACACATGAAAGCTCCTGAAGCGATAATTATTTTAATTGCAATATTTATTGATTAGAATCTCTTATTTCTAGAATTAAATAAAAAAATTCATTAATATTAAGTACAACCTATTTTTTAGAGCAAAAAACAAATTTAAAGTATATAGATTAGAGAAATAAATATGATTTACCCAAAAATCATATATATCGAAAATGGATTCCATCACAATTTTTTTTTCTCACATCTCACAATTACAAACTCATACTGGTTGACAGGAATTTATACTGTAATTAATTTCTTTCGCATCAGTTCAAAAGCAATATAAGACGTGGCAGAAATGAACTCTTGTGTGTCAACATGAATATTAAATGTCAAATATATTTGCATATACTGTATATTTATTAGTACTTCAAAGAAATGATAGGCTTAAGTATGAAATGTAAACTTAAGATGTTTTTCATTAGTTTACAAGGGATTCTAATTAATCGTAACATAAATATATAAAATTGAAATGCACATGAAATTTTTGTACTGGCATATCGATTTTAAATATAGATTATAGTGTCTTTCTTTAAAATAAGATAGATTACAGTGTCGCTTGTCTTCTTACGATGATTTTCTTTTAATAATGCTGGTATAATTAATATTGCTTGAGCATATTATAATTCGAAAGATAATTTCGCACATATAAAAAGTAAAGGCTCTCATTGATATGTAAAAAACAGTAGATAATTACCCGTATGCTGGAACTAGAATTTCCTGCATACAATTTGGAAAAAAAAAAGATTCATAATAGATATTTTGAGCTAATTCGAAGGTCTTTTGACATTATAACATTGTTGAAATAAAATAATAATAAATAAAGAAATCTTCACTGAATTTAGCTTCGGAAAAATTACTATTTTTAAAAAATTGTTTTTAAGTATGCAGATATTAATTTGGAACACTCAAATATACATAGCATTGTATTACAGGACATAAGAATAAACTGGTTTTATTTTTCATTTAACTTATATGGAAGTACTAAATATATTAATTAGATCAGCAGAGTATGATATGTAATTACTTTTTAAAATTTAAATTCTAATATATTTCAACATTTATAATACAATTTAGATAAGAATTTTAGTGTTCATCTATAATAGAGTAATAATATATCTTTATCGATATTTGCATAGCAAGACAAAATTTTGCGGACAGAAAATACATAAATATCTAGAAAATGATCTAGAACATGATTCACATAATACATGAGACAGCCATGATAAATGTATCTAATGTGATATTAATGAATATTTCGAAAGATTGAAACATGAAGATAAAAATTCTGAGAAAACGCCCAATGTCTTCGATAGCAAATATTTGCAATATTTGTAATGCCATTCTAACATCCAAGTTTCTGGACTTTTCTCTCGTAAAAGAACAAAGTATCTCCCAAAGGAAAGAACTATTTATTGTGAGAACCTTAAATGAAAGTTGCGAACATAGGGCAGAAAGTCAACTTGGGAGACTATCAATATTGTTGATGAAAAAACCCAGATCGCAAAACCGCCTAGTTTCCAACAATGGTGTCACTTAACAACTTGATAGCTTCTTTTTCGGAGTCAATACATTGTAAACAACAACCATGGAACTGTATTAACTTTCGCATTTTTTTCTTCCATTTATTTCGGTGTTGATAATTCAGACTACACCAGCTAGTTTATTAAATTTTTATCCTCTTCATTTGTCTCGTTTTTTGTTGTTGTAAATGGTATCTAAAGTAATCGTTCTTTCTTAATAGTGCGGAAAAGTTTTGCATAAACTATAAAGTAAATCCATTTTAAAGCATCAATTTTTTTTTCCACCTCAAAAAGAATTTCGTTATAGATATAGAAAAACATTTACCCCGTATTAAGAAAACTTTTTAAACATTTGAAACAGCAAATGATAGTTTTGAGCATTAAATAAAGATATTTGCAGTGGCACAAGGCTAGAGTGCAAGAGAGATGGTAAGAAACCGCTAATGGTACACGTTGCGGTCAGTTTTCAGAAATGACACACAAACTTTAATGCTGAAGCCGTCTTCACACCAAAACGTTGAAAGCCAGAGAAGCTTCCACCAATCACAAGCATCAGACGTGGAGCGCTAAGACTTGTGATAAGTCGATGCTTCACATCTTGTCGCTCAACGCGTTGGTGTGAATGTAGCTTTACACGTAGTAGAGTCTCGCATCGACAGTCCGAACTGCCTATTGGGAGTTATCAGAGTTTTCTTTCAACGCAAATACGGGATAGTTCCCTTGAAAGGCAAAAACTTCAATTTTCCTCTCGTCATGAATTATTTGTAGCACATTACGAGGAACATAAGATCCCTAATGTGAACTACTTAGCGTAAGAAATGTGTTGCCCCATTTCAATAAAAAATTGTAATGCTTTACAACAATTACAAACGTGGAAAATTGAGACAAAATGACAGTCAGAATATATTACAAAATTATTCCTCATTCAAAACGGTTTTAGTTGCATATTATATTATAAAATATTGATCAAAAAATGTAAGAGATAAAAAGAAATCTTGAAAAGGAAATACGACAGCATTTTAAAATTTCTCACTTTAAATCCAAATCCTAAAAAAACGATTACCTGAAGGCATGTTGAAAATTTATTCCGGTACAATGCAGACAGACAAATGGAAATTTTTATTGATTTGAAACGAGTTTAGAAAAATTGTCTCCAAATCCGAAATGTAATGGTCATGATATATAATGCAACAAAAGAATTCTTTACTCGTAGACTGGAATTTGACTTAAAAATTACAAGAATTTTGAAAGAAGCAATTTTTAAATCCACACAGACGTAAGAAACAGAAAATAATAAAAAGATTTCGAAAAAAATATTTTTTGACATCTTTATGAAGCTAGATAGCCATGGAAAAAACTAATAAATAAATAAACCCATATGACCAGCTGCTAATTTTCTCACGGAAGATCCTTTGATGAATTGAAGTCATGGCAAACTTCATCCAGGCATACTCCTGCGTTTTTTCTTTTTCTTAAATAAAAATTTTTATGCATTTAAAAGCAGGTTTACTTTCAAGTTGTTTCCGCAGAGTTTGAAGATATTTTTCACTTTTGCAGTATAACACATTCAACTCCTTATTTATAGATGAAAAAAATGCAATCCTATTTAACTTTTCAGCATAAATTAACCAATAATCAATTATGAACATCTCATGTTTGAATCTTTTCGAAATACACGAGTTAACTCGGACGAAAATTTTTAAATCCGGACTAAAACGAGTATTTTAGGCTACTTTGTAAGGCATAAGACATTCTATCGAGATTTCATGTTTTACAGATATTTGACATAATGTCCTCCAGTACATAACAGATTGAAGACGAACTGTGTTACTTATTGCGTATTATCGCTTGCATTTACTTTTCATTATTTTTTTAACGAGTAAAAATGAAGAAATTTTTAATGATAATAGCAGCAATTTATTATGTGGTATATCGTCAAAAGCTCTAATGATGAATCAGAGGATTATTGCTGTAATTCTAACTGAGCAACCAAAAATAAAAATTCAAATATAAATTTCTACAAGAAAAAATAAAATAGGATAAAAATTTATTGATCATATTTATAATACCTATTTTCGACTTTAGTCAAAAAAAAAAAAAAAAAATCTAAAATAAAACTCTAATTTCAAAAGAAACTAAACTTTCTAAGAAGAAACGAAACTAATTTCAAAAGAAATAAAACTAAAGCACTAAACTTTTAAAGGATATCTCAAAAAATAACTTACCTTAATGTAAAAGAACATATTTGCAACTAAATATCTGAAATATGTACCGATATAAAATATACAATGTAGTTTAAGTATTATTTTAATGTCAGTGCTCTTAATTTTACATATAAACAAAATAAAAAATTTAACATTGGTGAAATAATAAAATTCTTTCATCTAACTACAAATTTTGAATGAACTATTGAATTTTAGATTTGGAAATGCAAACTGTAAAAAATAAAATCTGATTTTTAAAAATAGTTGGCAGTGTTTTACATTCTGAAACAAAACTATTTTTGTTTTAACTAGTGAGGTAGATTCATTCGAAAACATTAACAAATACTAAAATATTCCAGGAAGAAAAAATTTCAGCCTTTAATCTTTATTTTTTTGGAGAAAAAAAGGGAATAATAAATTATATAGTTTCAGCATAATTCCAAATAATTTATTCAATGTTATTTTATACAAACCTTACGTTGTTTAAACAAAGAACTCAAAATAATTTTGAGTGTACATAAATAAGGCTGCTTCATTATATATACTCCAATTATTTTGCTGCTAATTCATCAAAGAAAAATAGGATCAGTCATGTATTTAAAAAATTTTTATTGTTTTAAAATACATGACCGGTCCTATGCATTTTATTATTTTTAATTAATTTTGTGTAGGTATCTATAATTTATAACTAAATAATCAATGAAATCTGGGTCTTCAACTTTTTTAGATTTTATATCGAGAATTGCATACCAGTCAGGTAATTATTACTAGTAATTTTAATTCATGATAATTAAAGTTTGTTCTTGTAAAAAAAGTTCATATTTGTTAATTTTCCAACTGATTTATAGTACTGGGCTCGGAGAATTTTCCGCAAAGAATAATAAGGTTCCCCCATCAGTGTCGTACTCCGCAATTTAAGTACAACACCATCAAAAAAAGGTTTTTTGAGTCTGAAAATGGTTAAAGTAAATATTTTCACACTCTACTAACTTTATTTGAAATGTTAAGCTGCATGCAGGTGCTAAAGCTAAATTTGGGATAAAGAATCATTGGGGCTTGATGCTTGTTTGCAAAATACCATTTTATCCCGAAATTAGAGAATACTAATTTCTCCTGCTTTAAATTTTCCCGAGAGGATTCGTAAAGAAGGAAATTACATGGATGAAGGAAATCGCAGAACGCCAACCCGAAAATGAACCCACTGGTGAAGGAATAGGTTGGATGAGTATTTTAAGCTTGTTCGTGGGTGCGTGAAATTTCTGCATTGTGGAAATGAACGCTGAATTAATTGGATCTTTTTACATCACAGTTCGTTTTTCGTAAAAGACATAATGTTATTCTAATATTATTTGAAATATTATGCTTTATTCATTAAATGATATAAATAATGAAA
>BPLQ01010220.1:187797-205013 GCA_021605075.1 Caerostris darwini
AAAATAATAAAAGTAATAAAGAAAATGAAAACTATAGCTTAGCTGCCATCTATTCTTAACGGCAGACCCAATTCCATCCAAACTCATAAGAAAAATGTATATACGTAAAAATCTATTTGAGAATGGAGTCGATAAATTTTCTTTCTCCATTCTGTTTAAAGGGAAAAGCTTTAGCAATTCCATTAGTGTTATATTTATCACGCCTTTTACAACGCAAGAAAAAAGTTATCTAATTAGTGTTATGAAAGGAAAGGGAAAAAAATGAATTGGACCGTAAGTATTCGAAGGGAAATTTAAGAGAAAATTAAAATAGACAGTTTATCACCAAGCATAATTTTTTTTTTACAATGCTTAAGAATCATAATTAATTTTCAATTTGACTTACCAGATAATTTGTTTAGAGAAATAAAATATAAACTAACAATATTGAAATCAATTTTTTTTTTCAAAGTGAGACTTTTTAAATTAGTCTGACACTTTTATTAACAAACGTGAAACAATCCATTTTTTAATAACAGAAAAAAGTTTTTAAATTAATCATGCAATGATTAATCAATATAAAAAGTGCCAATCTTTTAAAATCGATAAATGAACATACCTGTAATGAAATGCACAACTTAATGATATTTTTCCAATAAACTGCACATGAAAATAATAAATATAAAAGAACTAAATATTTTATTAAATCAATTATAATACAACGCACATGAAACTCAACTCAGCAAATTTGTTTAAGATTAGAATAAATGAATTTAAATATAAAAATCAAATAAATAAGAACAAAAATTATGAAATCATCAATAAGAATTTAATTTTCAAGCCATTATAATCCTTACATAATTTGCTTAGTTAAATTTGTCGTTAAATGTTAACATTAAATTTATAATCTAGATAATATTTACTAAAAGAATCCCAAGTCAATAAAATTGCAATACAATATTAACTTTAAAAAATCAGAAGTTAAAATACATATTCAAGAATTTAATATCTGGCCTTTACTGAATCACTTCAAAATCAGGGTGCTTTTACACAAGATTGATCTTTAGAAGCCAGGATAAAAATAATAACGGCCTTCATTACTAAATCACAACCATAAAAATCCATTCCCAATGTTAAGTAATCATTGCTAAGCAAACGAATAACGAAAATCGTTAAATTTATCATCCGGAAAAGCAAAACAAAGAATCCATTTCTCTCCATCAATTCGCAACGAGTCTTTGATTATGGTACCTATAACTGTACCGTGTAACTGCGTCTCAATGTCATTTTTCTCGCAGTCAAAAGAAACACAATTCTGATTGATTCACGACACATGAGAACTGATAGGAGATGCAGTTTCGTGATGACTGTCCGCAGAGTAATTCTGAATGGGACATTATCAAATAATTAAAACATGAAGGTCTCAACGGTACAGTAGCTATTTGTCATCGTTACCTAGAGGCTTACATAATGGAAAATCGATAGCAAAAAGTGAAGTATAAAATTCGGTTTAACAAGATTGTCAAAAGGATAAAGGTTTTATGGCCAAGGATTGCCGAACGGGTGAAGATTTTATGTCAGGGCTTAGCGTTATTAAGCGATTTAAAAGTTTTATGAAAATAAGGGTTAAATCATTTTTAATTGAAATAATTTTTTATTTATTCAGTTGCGAGATTAAATACTTGCACCATTAAATACTTACCATTTTTTTTATACTGCCAACCATTATTTTGGGGTTATTTTCTCTTATGGCTTATGAAGGTTGCTTGATTGACAAAATGTTCAGTCATTTTGGACATTTAGGCTACGCAATTATGTTATAAATTTATGATATTCCTTTCTTGAAAATTTCTAACAGCCTTCAAGCAAATTAATTTAAGTAGGTAAACACCTTATAAGTATTTCAGCTATTTTCATTTTATTAAACTTTAAATCAATTTGTTTAAACTTTAAAGCATTCAGACAGCATAGAAAAATGTTCATGAATGAAATAAAAAATAACAAATCGGAAATAAATACGAAAAATTACATCAATAGTTCATGTTGAAGAACGCATCCACTCATTGGACAAATTCTTGCTAATATTCATAGAAATAAATATTTCAAAGTTTAATTAGAATAACCGAAAATTTTGCAGTTCAAAAAAAATTGAATTATTTTATTATAAAAACGTATTGTATAGTCTATTAAACAATGCATCTATTAGCTTTTATTTGACTGAAATAGCATTAAAAGAAAATAAATATTTTATTTGATAAAACCAAATAAACATTCATATGGGAAGAAGAATTATATGACCATTAATGTCTAATGCATTCGAGTAATTCGCGGATTTCTCACAACTGAGTTGTAATGTAAACAAACAAAATTGCAGTTGTAGTATTCTTTTCGTTTTATTACGTACTATTCTATGGCATAAAACGACTTTTTGTTCAGGATCATATTCCACACATTCTTTTCTGTATACGAGGCTTTATTTACACTATCTTGAAGATAACATCACACAGAAAAAGCTATGTTCTAGTCGAAGAGCTCGAAATATGACAGTTTTATAGCGAAGAAATATAAAACAGGTCATATTTTTTGGTATAATAATTCTTACAAGAAAATTTATTGTCTCACTTTGCTTGTTTTTGCGAAATGATGAAAACAATGCGATGGTGTAAATTTATAATTTACTCTTAATAATATTTCTACATTATTTGCAAACTCAAGGACATTTTTCGCAGTTAATTTGACCAGCAGGAAATCTTGAGAAAGATAAATGTATTTTAATTTTATATAATCGTCTTATCTCGCAGAATTTCGAAACGGAACGTAGAAACGTAGATAAATAAGACTAACTTTTTAAATTAAACATACAATGAAATACAGTGTTGGTGTTATGGCAATAATTTATAGACACTAAATTTTTTCGGAATTAAAACATTTCATTTCTCACGTATAGTTTTTAGTCATTTTTATTGCTGGTATATTGCTACCCACAATATTGCCGGTACAGTTCCATATTGAAGAAACTTTGTATGAATTTCTCCAAGTTTAAAACCTTCAATGGTTATCATTGCTTTGTTTAACTTTTCGTTAAGTAGTATAAACATGGAGCGCAGATAAAATGAATTTTTAGTTCTATTCAAGGTCTTTTATCAACATTTAATATATGATTCAGAGGAATGAAATTTTAGACAATTTTGTTGGCCGCATTTAATTTAAACACAACTACATGAATATATGAACATATTTGAACTATATTTGAACTACATGAACTATATTTGAACTACATTTGAACTACATGAACTATATTTGAACTACATTTGAACTACATGAACTATATTTGAACTACATTTGAACTACATGAACTATATTTGAAGAAGAATATTATATTATAGATTGATACAGATATTACATATATTGATTTATTATGAATTAGATATTCCTTTAAGCTAATAAATATTCTGATTCTAAATAAAAATACCAGATTTATTTCCAAATAATGAAACAGTAAAAAAAAACATCCATAAAATTTAAGCGCGCCAAAAGGCGGGAAAGAGACAACCAGAAGCGAAATAGGAAGTGACATGTAGGAGCGTTTCCTGTCATAACGTAGTAAGTAAATAAGAAAAGCCAACGCCAGATTTGGAAATAAATCCTATAAATGTAGCAAAGCATCAATCAAAATCTGCGATGCTAGTGATTTAGAATTTAACATGCGTTAATGCTAGAGAAATTGTATAAATTAATTTACGCAAATATTGCTCGCATATCATAGGTTAGAAAATGAGCAATTTTAATATATCCAGCCTTTTTTTTTTTTTTTTAAATGTAATCTCTCCCATGTATATTGTCGCAAAGGACTGACAAAAATGATGTATAAATTAGAGACTCACAGTTGAAAGTTGATGCATTAGTATCCACGTTAATTCAAAAAGGTAATGAAATATAGAAAATTGAATAACATCAAGAATTGGTTAAATTAATTTTTAACAATTAATATTTTAAATAATAAAGTTATAAAAAGATTTGTAAAGGAAAAAAAATATTTACTACTTGCACTTTTTCAACAAATGTAAAATTGTTTCTGCTTTTTCCTATTATTTAAAACAATTTTGTGAAGTTTATTGAATTGAGAATGCAAATAAAAGTTTGTATATTATTTCGGAAAGATTCTAAACATTTATTGTCATCGTAAAAGTAGTAATATCTGAGGTCACATATGAAAGACTTATAGTTGAGAGTATTTTTAAGGCAAAGGCATATAAACATTTATTAATTAATAAAAATAATTTGTAATAGTTTAGTTAAAACTAGACGTTTAATTATCAGAACATATTGAAGGGCATGAAAGCTATTCAGTATAGTACCAAAATCTACCTACCTCAATACATTAGCAAACTCTAAAAAAAAAGATAAAGAAAATTTTGAAGTTATGAATTTCCTTTCAAAATAAGCGATGTGCTTTATTTTGTGAAATTACAATGGAGTCTTGTTGCATTTACATACAATCACCTAAACTCAGTGTGAATATTGAATAAAATGGATTCGAGAGCATAAATTAACACACGCGAAGAATAATAATAATAAAATCTTGAAGCTCCCCGTTTCATCCAATTTTAAACAAAACGTCTTCGTTGAAAGAATGAAGACAATAATAATGTTTCAGACTGAATAAAACATGGGATCCTCCTTTTCCCAAAGAAGACAGCGGCATTATTCAAGAAAAGTTTTTCTTGCTAATAATAATGTAAAGTTTGGAGAGAAAAGGCAGAGCACAATGGGCTGAAAATTAAAGCACCAAAGTAAAAGGCCTCTCTGCCCACAGAAGAGCATCATTAAAAAATATCTTTCTCTTAAAGAATCTCCCTCGTTAGGGTTTAACGGCATAAATTTCGCAGGCCGCGTTGGCAAAGGAATATTTATTCAAAATTGCTATGCAAATGCTGAGAGGCGTGGAATTATGTAGAGAAGGAGATCCCAGTAGGAAGTAACAACATCAAATTGGAATTAATGACAGCTTCCGACAGGTCTCAGTGTTGAAGCTCTTAATGAGTGGATAGTCTGCTTCAAGCCGCTGCAGCAATTACGCGATATCCTTTTAAAGAAGCGGATTTGTTTCCCGAAAATAATTGCGCCCGGTAGGGAGTTGGAGTGGAAAAGGCTGTCAACAAATATTTCGAGATGTGTCTTTGAAACATGGTGTCAAGGTAGGAACCTTGGTTGTTCTCATTTGCAGTGAAAATGGATAAACTTAAACGGGGCCAAAGACGGAATAAAGAAGCTAACAGAATAACACGCGCATTGTTACGGAGCGTGTTCAACTGCTTTCTTTCTTCCTGCTAAACTTATTTACTAACGGATGCTATAAATAACAGATTCTTCTGAAAGTCGTGACTGAATTAATGTATTACTAACACGAAGCTTTTAGAAGGAACTTAAAAAAGTTACACTCATCGTATGCTTGATATATGTATTCATTCTGCATACACTAGCAAGATAAATTGTGCATTGCTTACTAATCCGTGGATATTAAAAACTTTATTGAAATATTTTATTCAATACATTATTTTAGGTCTTATTGATAAGTATAAAAGAATTTGCTTTCTTTTTGTTAAAAATAAAGTTTGATAATGTTTTGAAAGTATTTTATTTTATCCAATTTATATAGCAGTCCCGAATGATAAATAACTCAATTTAAAATAAAGATTTCTTGGATTATATTCAGATTTTGTAACTGATTGAATAGGATGAAATGTGAAATCTAAAGCTAATAAAATAGCAAGAATTTCGTTTATAAATCCAATTAAATGTTTTCATTCATATAAGCTTAAAGCAATTTAAGAACCAGATTTCGCAGATTGGTACAAAGTTAAAAAAAATTACTATGATGAATGCAAATCAAAATTTTATACAAGAAGCCCTAATTCCATAAAATTACTATATTTTCAACTTAAAAATATGCTTTTGATAAATGCAAGTTCATAACAATTCCTTTTCAGTAAAGGAACACCAGAAACATGTCATTTTCTCGAGAGCAGCAATGAAATTCAATCAATAATGGGGGGAGGGGGGTAAATTACTATCTGTTATCATATCAAGTTGCAAAACTCAAATACTATACTCGAATGCATCATCACATACCCAATCTTTGATAATGATATTTACAGGATATTAAGTCTTATCAATCTGTTAAAGCATTACTTAAGATCAAACTTTAAACACTCGTACAATAAATGTTTGTTAAACACTTCATATGCAGTGCTTATTATCAAGAAATTTATTTTCTATTTTGTGTTCACTAGTAGACAAACCAGCTTTCTCTCCATTCTACACTTTTCACATTAAATTGTAGAACTTACAGTACAACTTTCCTGCAAATTTTCAGCATAGTTATTCAGTAATTAAATATTATTAACAATATATTGTAGTATTCCCAGCAAATCTACTCATGACTGACTTACAACCTTTTTATTAAAGCAAATTTTATGAAAATGAATGCATATTTAGAACTATTTGATCTCTGTCCGTCATCGTAAAAATACTCGTAATTTATAAGTATGTTCTGAAATGTTTGTATGTCTGTAATTATAACAAATTTGGTTTACAAGTATTCATGAAATTTATTTACAATAAAAATTCATTGGACGCAAAAACAATGCCTGCATGAATATAATGTAGCATGAAATTGCTGTTTATGAATACACTTTTGGACAATACTCAGTTTTGAAATTTGTCTAAAATCAAGGGAAACCTCTAAAAATAGTAACCTCTGATAATTCTAAGCAAGATATGGCTAAGAGACCACAGAAATTTATTTTTCCCATTAGTTCACAACAATCCAGATTCTCAACATGTTTGAAGACATGAAAACAAAAATTATGAATGATGCAGTGATCTAAGGTTATGAATAATATTTATCATTAACGAAGATATAAAAATATTTTAAAATTTCTTTTATCTTCGAGTTAACACCAGCGTTCAAGATGGCTGGATCATGTTCTGCCAATATAATTTTTTTTAAAACTATATTTAATTGCGGTGAAATATTTCGATTAAGTGAAATCTATTCAACAAATACAACATGAAATTTTCAAATAAATGACTTGGTGGACTTAATTTCCAGCTGTATAAATTGATTAAAATTAAACAATACTGTTTGCATCCTGAAAAATTTAGTAGAAGAATCCGTTTTATTAAGTTACATTTTTCAGTTAAATTAATTCTAATTGACTTAAAAAAATCTGTCAACTTTTCTTTTTAATCAATTATTTATTTTAAATATTCTAAATTAAAAATTTCATATAAAAATTTATCATTTACGTATAAATGATATTTACTTCACTAAAAATAGTTCCGCAATCTATAATTGGAACTTGCTTTCGGTCACTTGAGTCAATGAATTAAAATGACAAGAAAATATTTCTAGTGATTAATAGTTTATATTTTTACGGCATTAAAAGTATAATAATCAGAAAAATACCTGATGTTATAAATTAATGAGATAAAACGATCTTTCCGCAAGAATACTGGTTTACTATAGCTAGGATAAGATTTTTTATCATGATGTTGACGACTGGTTGGTGCCAATTCAAGCCAAACACATGGATCTTATCTCTTTCCCACATTTTTTTTCTCTTTGGGTATTAAAAAAAATGAATGAAGACTGTAGTATAAAGATCTGTCATTCAAACTATTATCAAAAAATAAGATCAACTCTTTTCTAAACAAGCTGAAAGCAAACAGAACTAACATTGACAATTGGTATGGTGATAAATAGTAGAAAAGAATCTACTTGAGATAACTTCAATTTATAAACAAAGAGTCTTTTGTTACATTTATTTTTTTTTTAAAAAAGTACATCTCATAAAATTATGTTTTTTTATGTTATTGTAAGAAAAGTGAACTAAATGAAGAACTATTATGAATTTATATAATATTTATAATCAAACTCGGATACTAATATCTACAATCAGAATATAATTTAAAACACAATTTAAACACATGTTAAACATAATTTAAACACTGAATTGTTCACTAAAACAAATTGAATTAAAAATTACACTAATTTGTTAAATAAACCCGACAAATACTATATTTTCTTCATTTCCCCCCCCCCTTAAGTTATAAAAAACGCAATAAACTGAAACGCGATGCTTAATATAAACACATAAATGTTTTTAGCAATAAACAAAATAATTGTAAAGTTTCTAAATAATTATCACATACATAACCAAACTATCTACTTAGTATTCACAGTACTACGTATATAGTAAATAAATTAGGATTGAAAATTTTGATGAAACAAAAGAAAACAAAAAATAGTGTTAAGTTTGAAAAATATAAAACGAAAAGCTTTTTTAATAAATAAAAATAGAAAGAATCATTTTTCAATTCACCCACCAAAAACTTCTGCATAACCCGCACCATCTTGATAAGACGATTTTTCACAATAGTTTTGATGAATGGTGATCACCTATCTTGTTTGGATCAAGTAATGCACTCAGACCGTAGAGAAAACAATATCTAAACGACTATTGTCTCCGTTACGGATGCACTTATTTGCGCAACGGATAAAACAGCAAAGTATAATACAATAAATAAAAGGTAAACGGCATTATATTCCACTCTGTCTATAAACAAGCACTCGCACTACGATTTGTCATTCGCGGACTAGGAACTTGTCAGAGATAAATAAAATGCTTCCTGAAACATAACTAGAAGATAGACTAAAATAAAAAAAATAAATAAAAGTGATTTAACCGTACGAGGTTCGACGACCTTTTCCACCTGTCAGCATCGAGAGTATAAGCTTATCTAGAGTAGCACGAGTGTTTTTAAGTTTTTACTTTCGCGAGAAATTTTCCACGAGCTTTTGCTTCATTTTTAACCAAGTTGTTAGAAGTTTTATGGCTGTTTCTGTTAAATTATCGCAAGGATAATGACCAGAATTCCGTTATATTTTGTTTAGCCCAAAAATCTTCGCTTTTAGAAGATCCAGGAAGTAGAATTTGTGTATAAAAGAGTTTTCTCGACACAGAACGTTGCGCAATAATACCTATTAGCAATGGGTACAGAATGAGGGAAAGGGTAAAAATAAAGTTTTGGTAATACTAGATCCATTTAAAGTTAACATTTTTCATTTGTAGAATTGTTTTATAAAAGTTCCTAAAAAGTAAATATTGAAAATAATATGTAAAATGTATTAAATATAATATTAAAATGTATGTATTAAATATTAATGTAATAAATAATAATGTATATAATCATTGAACAATGTATAAATAATGTATATAATCATTGAACAATGTATAAATAATGTATATAATCATTGAACAATGTATAAATAATGTATTAAATATAAATGTGTAATACATAATAGTGTCTTACATAATATGCCACTATTAATAGTATGTATACATTTATTATACATGATACTAGCTTTCATTTGAAATAATTTAAAGTATATTGAAGTACTTAAAATCAGACATCTATCTGTTTTCCAATGAATTATGCAGCTTTATACCTAAATGAAATTACATCCCTTTCAGACAAAACGGTTAATTCTATATTCTTAAGCAATATCAGTATTTAATATTTAATCAAATTTAATGTATTTAAAAAAGTTAAATTATAGCAAAATGCATATGAAAATGCTTTCATTCAATGTATATATTTATACTTATCAATAGTGCTTTATTTTTCAATACTTAAATAGTTCTAAAAATGGATTCGAGTAATATATTATGTTGCAATATGTTTTAATTATAAACACAGGCTAATCTAGAAACAAAAATACACGCTTTGAATAGATAAAAACATTCGGAAAATTTATCAAAGAAACAATCGATCATTAAATCCTTCAATTCTTAAAGTATATCATTAATATGGGTGTATTCTAAAGTATATCTTTAAGATTATGGCATTGTTGTCTCTTATTCATTAGAACATTTCCCTCACTAAAAAACAAAATCCTCTATTTTCTTCCCTATGTGTTTTATTTATTTATATCTTTTGCAATATCCAAATGACCAATGGAAAAAGCTATGAAAAGCAATAGTTGGATATTAAATAACACTTTCAGCTAATATTTCCAACCTACTATTGTTTATTAGACAAATCCTACAGAATACGATGAATAAACACACATAATCAAGTGCTTCGAAATCTAGAAATTCAGATACTCGATATGGTGGAAGCGCAGTCGCATATACTTGGGAGAAACGCATTTAATCAGGATAGACTGGCATTAATTAGACTTACAAATCAATTTATTTGATCGCGGAAATCGGATTTGAATACTATACAATTAACTTGACGGACGTTTTAGCAAAGACTTGCACTTTGGAAAAGTAGTTTTCTGAAAGTTTTATCTGAAATTCATTAAAACTTTGTTGACTTATTTTGACCATTTTGAGAATATCATATGATGTTAGATTTTGACTATTTCGATTTGTTTAGCGACATTTTATAGATACAAACTTCATATTTGGAACTAAAATGATTGATATAGAGAAGGAGTTGTTTAAGTCAAAGATATTCCTAAGCGGCTAGATTCAAAAATTTAATATCATTAGTTAATAAACATATATTTAAGAATATTTATAATGATTAATGCAGTTAGGTGATGACACAACGGCCAGTTTTGGCCAAGCTGCGACTAACAATTTGTGGTATTAAATAATAAAAGCAATTAAAATTCTAGTACAAGTTTAAATTGTGCTTGTAATAATATTGTGTTTCTAATAAAAATTGCTTAAAATTTTAATGTGATTATTTATAATTTCTTAAAATAAGGTGATAAAATTTTAATTATAATTGCTTAAAGTAATGTGATAAAATTTTAATTATAATTGCTTAAAATAATGTGATAAAATTTTAATTATAATTGCTTAAAATAATGTGATAAAATTTTAATTATAATTGTTTAAAATAATGTGATAAAAATTTTTTAAAACACGGATAATCGCATGTCACGAAGCTAAAAATTTCTAGGTTTAATTTAATTTGATTTGATTTCTTTAAAGCATAAATCCAAGATCATTCAGAATTATTAACATTTTAACGATAAAAAATATCTTTATTAAGTCTTCAAACTAAAATATTAAAGTAATAAAGATATAATTTGACTGAGAGCAGGAACACATGACCAAACAATTTCCTTTCGAACACAATCATATTTAAAATTAAATATTTTCCCATCAAATATAAACAATTTACTTATCTTAAAACTAATGAATATCTAAGCGAATTAGTAAAATTTTAAAAGCTTTTTTTTTCTAATGCTCGGAAAAGTAAATATAACCCAAGAAAATTAATTATTCAGTTTTGCTTCCTTAATATTTTACTTACAACAAAAATTGGATGATAAAAAAAATAATCTTTGGAAAAAATATTTTTTTACGAATCGTTCTACGAAGAGGAAAATTAAATTATAGAGTATACCCTTAAAGCATTTTTATTCATTTCAGTCAACATTTACATAAATATCTTTGAATAGTTTCTTGCGAGTCTTCAAAAAAGAGTGAAAGTCACACACAAAAAAATATGCTAAACTGAATTAAAGTTTGCTTTTTGAAAAGTAAACCAAAAACTAAAAGATTAATTTCATAGTCCAACACCACTGCTAATAAATCACATTTTAAAACCAGGAAAATTGATTTAAGTAAAATTTTGTGGATTCTGCCTCAAGGCTGAGTTTCTAATTTAAATAAAATACTTATTTTTAAACACCAAGTTAAATTATGATTTTCTATTAGCAGAAATATTAAGAAAAACATATTTGAATGTAAACTATTTGATTTAATGAAATGAGAGTTTAAAAAAAAAACTAGCAATGGTAAAAGTTAATTTAAATAAATATATGTAATAATCGAAAGCTTGATTTTTATTGAATTAGAACATTTAGAATAAAATATTGAAGCAATTATGCGCCTCATATGCTCTGAATTTAAAATATTTCCCATCAAGTACAAAAATAAAGTTGGTCTTTCGTGCTACTCCATTTTATAAATTTTTCAATAAAAGTCAATTAAATTAAAAGCATAACTAACGTTTATTTTTAATAGAAAATGTTTTAACTTATTTATCCAATTTATTAAATATTAGCAATTGAGTTTAGTTTTTATCACGCCAAATGAGAAACTATTTCAACACGTCATTTTTTTTTTTATTATTATCTTGATAGGGAGAGAAAAGAAACTAATAAGTTAATGGACGAATTTTATTCTGAAGACTGAATTAAGAAATTACGAGAATGAAACTGGATGTACCTCAATTTGTATCGATGGCTTAATATCGCATCCAAATTGAAAGAAATTGAAACTCGTTTAATAATTAGGATAAAGCCAAACTATTATAATATTTTTAAAAAATAATCAATTTGATAAATTATAATCATCCTGTAACAATTTTGATCCTGTTAAAATTGAATTGCATTTTGTTGTTATTGTTGTATATCGCTGGATCTCGTGATCCACTTATATATGCCAGTAACAGCCCATCGACGGGTTATGATGGGGCATTGCCTTCAGGGAGAACTTTTAGAAGTAACAATCACATATGTCTGTCTATGTAAGACGCCAATACACATTATCACAATTCGTTTTACTCATTTCTAAACACCCTAGCTATGAATGTTACTATCGAGCCCCGAATTGGGGCCTGTTGCATTTAATTTTGCAACTTTTTCTCTAAATCCAATTAGCTTATATGCGCTAAACTCCTGTATCTGCGAAAATTTACCATATCAAAAATAGATCACCACTTTAGCATATCAACGTTGGTTCCTGGTACCACTGCAATTCGGAAAGAATTCCTCCTAGGGACAGTATCTTGGAGTTTACTCCATCCTTCCTCTTCCTTGAAATCAATGGAAAGAGTTTCAAGCCTACCGATTTAATGCGCTTCTCTTCTTGCTTAGTTTAGTTCGTTTGCCAAGCTTCCGAGATCCTTTAGCTCTGAATCTCAGATGTCTAATTACTAGATAGCTTCAGACCCTGAGTTGGATATTTTTTTTAATAGTAGATTTTCCTCTCTCAAATATAGAAGAGTCTCGAAATAATTAGCAGTTTCATAGGATAATTTCATTGATAATTCAGAAAACCATTTTATTCTGGACGGATCAAGTTGGAGAGTTCATTAGAGCTTTTTTATGAACTTTTGCCGAAGCTTTGGCGTATGAGCACTAATGAATTGCTGTCTTGCTGGCCCACATTTGTTTACAAATTAAACCACAATAACATCCACACAATCTACTTATCAACGGTGAAAGATGTCGATAAAGCATAAGGCCACTTAATATTTTAGATAGCCCTAGTAAAGCAGAGACGAGGAATTAACTAGTAACTACTTTCGAAGCAGGGCCCATATTTCTGTTTTCAATCTATCACTGTAAATGTTCTGGCCGTGGTTGGACCTATTAACTTACAAGGTTTAAAAAAGTTTTTCATTCCATAATGAAACTTTTTATAAATAGCTAATAAAGAACGAAATATTTGAACGAACACATTTGAAAAAAATTTAATAATATAAAAAACAATTTGATAACTACTATTACGAAAGAAAATGATATAATTACAGCATTCACAGGAAAGAAAAGCTGAATGAAAGATTACAGCTATCATTTATTATGGGATTTAGATCCGAAACGCTATATTTCAGTACTGATTTTTTTTTCAAAATGATTTTACACAAAACGAGCTTCTTACGGAAAGCAATTGATAAACAATAGAAACCATATCGATCCTGGAAGACGTCGTGGAAAGTATCAATTTTCCATTTTACTAGAATGCTTTGAGTGTTATTTTTATTTTATTTTATTTCCTTCTTACACGTAAGTCACACGTTCGATTTCTTTTACTTTTCTAACATTTTTCTTTAACATACCTACTTGAATTGCTCTCTCCAGACTGTTGGTCAAAATTATTACAAAAAGGTCACGCAAAATGAAGACGCAGGTCTCTTTGAATACATTCTATTGGTATTTGAAAACTACATTCAGAACAAAATTGAAACGTATGGGTAGTCAATATACAGAATAAATCTTTTGCATATAAAAGACTGCAGCATTTTCTTTAAAAGTGCTCACATAGTTTGTTTAACATAAAATATAACGAATAACCATCCATGTCGCTTGCAGTAAAATATAATTAATGGAACAAGCAGTTTCTGGTATTAGTTTATATTAAATACTACAACTTTTAACTAATTTGTTTATAAACAATTAAAACGGTAAAAAATTAAATCAGTTGTAAAGATTTTACTCTAAAATTAATTCCTAAAAAATTTTAATTCATTTAAATAACCGATATTATTGAACAGCGGAAAACTTAATTTTGAAATGGATTAATGAACTAATAAAACCATACAAATTATTAAAATTTCAAAATTAAAAAAAAAAAAAACATTTTTATGCCAACACCAATCTCATACGTTTCTAAATAACTTTTATTTTAGGAATATTAATTTTAAAAATAAATTTCAGCCACCGAGTCTGATCTGTTATATTATTATTGTATGTATTATTTGGTGTAATTTTTCGGGTTTTCTCTCGTACAACATACAAAGAATTACCCCTAAAAGGCAGTGTCTTCTCTTTATTATGCGTGGATGAGCTGTTCGTAGTATATACACGACCCAACAATGAGCAAGGAAAGAAAGCATCAAAATAAACAAAACTTTAACAAAATCTTCACTTTTATATGTACTATAAAAAAATTACAAATTTCAACTATAAAGATGAGATTTCTTATTTAAACATGAACAGTCATTTGCTCCTTTTAAAAACACGACTATTTTTATTCATTTTTTTCCATAATATTCAATTAAAGGTAAATTTAAACGAGTTTAAGATTTATTAAAATTGTCAATCTGACCGTTAAAATAGGAGACTCAAACTTAAAATTTTATAGAAAAAAAAATCATCATTTAAATATTTTAAAAATATAAACCCAATTAAATTAATTACTTTAAACTATATTAAGTATTTCTAAAAACCGACTTTCATATTTTTAATTGCTAAATTTGTTCGTAATCAAATTGCAGAGAAATTTCTCGTACTTAAAATATATTCTTAACTTTTTATTTATTAAATGGCAATAACTATAATAAAAAAGTGGACTTTTTGTTTTTCCTTATTTCATTTAAGGAATAAAATACATAAGAATTCATTGAAGTAAATAAATTCGATGAACAAAATGACGAAATATGTTAAACAAATAGAGATACTTTTTTTAATGATTCTTCTTTCAAGTTGATGAACCATGCTGACAAATGAAAAATGTGTCGCATTTGTATGGAGCAGTCAGCACCAGAACTCTTCCACGCGGTAATAAATAATAATTTAAAGAGGAGAAAAAATTAAAATAGCAAAAGTGCATTGAAAGAGAAATAAGAGCATTTCCTTTTGAACTTTAAATTCTAAAAGTCTTTCACCATAGAAATAAAGCAGCCTGTCTCCATACATAGTAATAAATAACATGCATACCAAAAGCTCCAAAGAACTCGGGCAAAAACTTCATTAAATGCTCTGAATAAAAACTTTGTCTAGTCGACAGGGAGTTTATACAGTTCTTTCAGAAAAGCAAACTCTTCAAATTGCCTCAGTTTTTATTTTTGTTTTATAGAAGAGTTTAGTGGTCAAAATCTGTCCCTTAAGGGTCAATAGAGCCATTTAATAGGATGGTACAGACTAGGTCAAAGCAGTGGATGTACTGAATTACGTTAATAAGGAGTTCATGGGTATATCCATTTTTTTTCTTTCAAAATAAATCAGAAACTTTGCTAAGGGTTTTGATAAAAACTTTTGATTTTTCCCTCTCTGTTTATGCGAGAGATCCTTTTCTGAATTAAAGATTTACTTTCTATGTAATGAACTAGTTCAAACATTTAAAAAAAATTTTTTTTTTTATTTCTCGTATTGCGTGCAAATTTTTAATATTTTGATTTTAATGCCCGAAGCTTTAACTGAACTCTTTTATTTACTTTAACCTCATTATTAAAAATGGACTCAGTTTTACTAATTTATCAAGCTCAAAAAAAGTTTTCAAAACTTTTAACTTGCCTCAGACAGTACAAATTGTGTAATTTTAGCTGTTTTCCCAGTTTTTGCTATTAAATTTTTCTAAGAATCAAATTGTAAATTTATCAAAAGATTGAATTGTTCTGCTTTTAAGATAAATTTAGTATAAGCATTGAGGTTAGTATAATTCGTGTAAGGGACATATTCAAATAGAACTCCAAATAAAACTAACGTATTAACATAATTTATATACGAGATGGCACATGTATTTAACCTACTACTCTTAAGTATGACTTTTAAGTTTTAGTATGACGTATAGCTTTTTACAAATCAGCGATAGTTCTGTAAAATACAACATATTTCTACATAATACGATATTTTTCAATCTTGTCAAAAATTTATTAAAAATGTATAATATTTAGCTATTATTTATACACAGTTTTTTTTTACTAGTTCTGTGTAGAAAAATTCCAGAAAATGCAAATGAAAATATATATGTATATATATAGCAACATTATTAATATTTAGAAACTCCTGTAGTCAAGGTTCAAAAATTCATACTACTAGTTTTAACTTTCGTAAATAAAATTATTAAAACATTATCAAATCTGTTTTATTCAATTTATTATTTAACTAGTAAAATTAATAGTTGACTAAATTTTTTTATAAAGATCAAAACTACACCAAATAAATCGATTTTCATGGAATTGTATAGGTTTTACACTTTTTACCCTTGGAATTTCCCATATACGTCAGCTTTCAAACTTTCATAAAGAAATTTTAGTTTGCATTTTATTCCCGCATTAGATATTTTAAAGTTTTTTTTTTTTTAATTTTTATGCGGCATCTCGTCTTGAATACGATTTTCCCGATTCTGCAAAAATTGATGATTGATATTAAAAAAATTTCTACGCTACGGATTGTCGACTCTTCATAGAATTATACTTCTACCCAACAACGAAGCATTTTCCCATTCTGCCAAACAGATCATAACGCGCATGTTTCTGACGGGGAAGGGTTTAATTATGCAACAGAATTCCAGATGCAGTGTGCTTCTACAACTCACTCGTCCTCTTAAAAGAAATGAGGTTATAAGGCTGAAGAGAAACAAATAGGAAAACGAATTTCCAGATAATAAATGTGTAGAAAAAAGAAAGGAGAAAAAGCAATGATCTGATGAATAATAGTAGCAACACTTCTCTTTTTTTATTTTTTCCATTGTGGTTTT
>BPLQ01010220.1:210013-298341 GCA_021605075.1 Caerostris darwini
ATTGAACACATTGAGTTTTGAAATATTCATCAGATTGTTTTAAGTGGTAAAAGATCCCAAAAGTAATTTGTAAAAAGTTTGCCTAGTATTTATTGAATTTACTAGATTTTAAGTAGAAAATAAATATATAATTCAAACTACACAGTTTTGCAAACAAAAAAAAGTTTCGGAAAAATTCACTTCAATTTATTTTCCCAATAGATGGAATATTATGAAAAATTAAGATTTTTATATAATCCCCGCAAAGTAAAAAGTTCCAATCAGTAAAGTGTTCCGTATTCATTCAGTGCCATAAAACAAAAACGTTTTATTCTGTCATATTGAAATAATCATATCCTCGATTTATGAAAATTTAAATGGGTTAGTTACAAATTCAAATACCTTTTTATAAAAACTATTTTAATAATTTTATATTTTGCAGTAAGTCCCCTACACTATGACTTGCTCTCTATTGGAAACATAGCTGCATGATTTTATTCATCAAAGTATTAAACAGCTAAATTTTGATGTTTTTGAAAATCCAATACGTGAAATCATCATGATAAAAATGTGTTTAACTTTCAACATACTTTAAATTTTACAGCAAAAGATTAGAAAACTTTAAAGACATTTCCTATTATGAAGTTAAAAAACTAAATTTTATAAATCGTACTAAAATTTTTCATTTAACATTATAATAAGTTTCCATCTAAAAGTAATGCAAGTTTGAAATTACTCATCATAACTTTCCGAACTTCCTTTGTATTTAAAATATGAATATATATTTAAAATATGGAAATATTTTCTTTTTTTTTCAAAACTTATTTCAATGAAAATATTTTCATCTTGTAAAATTGCAAATAATGTGCAATAATTAAGTTTACATGCAACAAGGAATATAAGATATTACCAAACATCTCATAAGTTATTCATAGAATTTACACTTGTATGATAAAACCTATATAAAGATTGTGTTAACTGATGAAAAATGAAAATAGATGCTGCGAAAATTTTGATTTCACAAAACCTGAAAAAGAAATTTTCTGTTTTACTTTTTATTTTTCCCCGAAAAGCATGTATGAAGAATTGTAAATTCATTATAAATGCTAGCGAAAAAAAAATGAATGATAATAAAATTTTTACTTTGCAGTTCTATAGCTTCCATTAAAATTTAGCTCACTAAAATGCTAATAATGCAACTTCATCATATAATTGATTATTAAAATTATTCTTCGAAAAGCAAAAGGTTATATTTTAGATTACAAATCCTGATGAAATTTAACAAAATAAACCCCTCTATCTTGAAAAAGTTTTTCAATAGAATTGAAAATATTAAAAGATTCTCTACGATGTTTTAAAAAAACAGAAAATCTTAATTCCTCGAATTAAACTACGCTAACCTAAAGGAATTGGCGATATATTTCAGGTTACAACATAGACGACTTCTTCGGGAGTACAATTCTAAGATTAAACCCGGACATTTTTATTGGAAAAATGACAATGCAAATGTTTCGTATTTATTAAACGGAATTTTAGGTGGTTGTAATTCAGCGGTTAGTATGTTTTTTTTATTCATTCATTCATTCATTCATTTATTTATTTATTTATTGACATCAGCCTGTCTATGTCAGTACAATAGTAAAAATATGAAAAATTCGCCGATCACTAAAAATCGCCAAATTTGCTAAAAACTGATTGCATCAAAATTTGTCAATAAAAAAAAATTACCTAATTCCGTTATATTTTTTTCAGTTGATCTGCTTTGTATTAAAAGTATCCCTGCCAATTTTGGTGAAATTTGGATTTAAAGTGAGGCCATGCATAAACGGATACACACTTTGAGAAATTATATGCAATTTCGCGAAGTGCGAGAATTATAGATAAATTATGAATCTTCTGAGCCACGATACTTACGAGTAATATTTAATAATGAGAAAATTTTAAAAGAGGTAAATTAAAAATAATTTCAGTTACATTAATCAAACCCAAAAATTATATTTTATGAAACTATGTTGATTTTAAGTTCGCAGTGTTATTTCTCCACGAATTATATTTAATGCATAAAAGAGATCCTACTTTTCATTTAAAATTTCTTTCACATGTTGATATTTCAAGGTATTAAATCGCTCTCGGTTTCCAAAAATTAGGAAAAACTCATAAAATTTCATCTCATTGGAAATTAATGAAATCTGGCAAAAAAAGAGATCAAACAAAGCTTTACAAATTGGGTATAAAAGAAAAGCAATAGCTTAATTTTCTGTCTTCAAAATCACAAGACGAAATGATGTTTATAAAAAAACCATAAATATAAGAGCCCCTAGATATCATACTGTTCACAGAAATTAAAAATTTTGATTTAAGGCACTATGAGGTATGCGCTCAAGAATTATATGAAAAGAGTAAACCCTAACAGTTACCGTTCTAGTGACACGATTTTGAAAAGTTCTACCAGCAAAATTTTTATTATTATTGGGATACGATCGCCATACAGAAGAACGATATTGCTGGCGTAATACAAATTAAGAAGAAAAGAGGACTGATGTCAGCCTGCTGAAACTCCCTCGAAACAAGAAGAAAACAAGACATGCAGATTTCCAAATTCACAACAGGCATTCGGAACACACCGTCATTCGCATTATGCGTATCTTGCTTTCTTGCACACTGAACATCATACTGCTTACATCGCAACAACGTGGGGAAATTGTTAATATTTTTTTCACGAACAGACAAAATACAGCAGAAGCGTTTGTGTCTACCGCAGAAACTATGTTCTACGCTGAGGCTCATGTACTATAAAAAGTTGTACGGGACTTTGTAGGCAAATTTGAAGAAATGAGTTGCACATGCAGTTTGCAATGACCTGGAAGACTTTCTGTTCCTGTTGTGGCTGCTGCAGTAGCCCATGAGACGATAAGAGCAACTCCGTCTTGCAAGTGCTATTTTCACGCGTTCCTCAGTTGCCGAATTCTACGGTCAGCAAGATTCTGAATTATGTTCTCCATGTTTTTGTATAGAGTCCAGATTGTCTAGATGTTGCAAGCGGCTGATAACCAACTACTGCTAGATTTTGCGAATGAATTTCTCATCTTATATGACAACGATAACAGCAGATATTTGCGCATTCTGTGGACGGACAAGGCTCGTTTCTCGTTGACGAGTAACGTTTATTCGAAGAACTGCGTGCACTGAGTAGATGATAAATCGCACGATGTTATTGCACTTCCATTGCACGATGAAACAGTGACTGTTAGGTGAGATACAACAGCACTTCATCGTCGGCCATTGAAGTTTTTGTTACTGCCGGAGATCCATAAATACGCAAGGTAACAAATGCTCACTTTCTAGAAATGTTGACCAACTACGTAATTCCTGATTTGCAACAGCGAAATGCTTTATCTGATGTCACGTGGATGCAAGATTGTACTCCCCTACATACGTTAAGTAACGTTTTACAGAACACCACAACACAACAATCTGTCAACCACGTTTGTCGTTTTTTAACCACAACAGTTTGTCAGCAAAGTTATTTCCCGCCCTTTCGCCTTTCAATGACCACCAAGGTCCCTCGAACTCACTCCTTTAGATATTTGGCTGTGGGGATACCCGAAATTTTTGTACCTAGTTTCTACTTGCATTTATGTTTCTACTATACCACAGTTTCTACTTGTAGAAACTGCAGATGGTTTTAAAGCCTATTTTCTGACAAATGTCCAACAACGTTAAACAACAGCAGCTACACTAATTTGCATATATTCTGATGCAGCGCTACTTTTACGCATACTATGTAATTTTTATGAAAATACTTATTTTTGGCTATGCAAGGTTAATTTTCCTCTGAATTTTTTGGAAACCCAAGTATTAAAAATCGAGACATTATTCAAAATTAAACATTCTACAGAATAAGAATTTCTAACTCATTACTTCACGAGATAACATCACGGCAAGTAAATCACGAGAGTATTTAAAAACTGATAGCATAATTTATAGCATACATAAAAAAAAAAAAGAAATAGCTTGGTATAAGAATTTAAATGGGCTTAAGGCATAAAAAAAAAGACTCACAAAAAAACTTTTAATAAAAAAAAGAAAGAAAACTTCTGTGGGTAGCATAAAAAGGACGCTTAAGATGCAGTGATTTTTTTTTATTATTTTTTCTTTGGCGCCTGGATGTTGTTTGCACAGGAATGTGAATAAAGCAAGTGTAAGAGAATAAGTACACCAGAATTGCACCCATGAACAAGAGGGGGAGAAAAGCTACTTTTACTCTAGAGAAAATTCTTGCTTTCTACTCTGAAAATAAAAAGTTCTCTAGTAGTAAGTTTCAGTTACTCTAAAACGAAGGGGAAAAAAATGAAAAGCATTCGTAAAATAATGCGACCTACATTTTTAAAGGAGATGAATCGTGCTCTTTATGAGAGTAAATCTTTTGTAACAATTAGGTTGTGCTAAAAATCTTAGTCACGATGAATGAAGAATTTTTTTTTTCCCTACCAGTCACTGCACTGTACAAGGAAAAATAGTAAAGTCTTCAATTATTCAATCTTCAATTTCAAATGCTATTCAATAACAAGGCGGTGTCCTGAGTATCAATGACAAAATTAAAGAATAATAAATAAAGTACGGATTTTTAACTGAAAGCTAAGATTAGTGCTTTAAATACTCATAAATTTCAATGAAAATAGAATTGATCTTCTAACTTTGTGAACTTTTTACCTCAATTCCATTTCTGAGGTCATTAGTGTTTTATTTCATAATCTAATTTGCTTCGACATACGTTTGAAGAATTTTCCAGTAGTCTTCAATTTTTTTCATTAAATACAAATTTAGAAACAAAATCGAAGAAAACAAGCAATAGCTATGAAAACTAATAAATATAATTGAAAGAACGAACTTTCACATGGATCAAGGAACAATGATTAAAATAAAGAACGAGCGTAGATCAAAAATTGTTAAGTGCTTTCAGAGCATTTTCAAAACATATACAAGATACAATTATATAGCTATAATTTATAGTGTGAAACATATACATTGTTAACTTTAATGTAGTACCTTGCACGTCAAAATTTTATTTTAAAAATTGTGTTGATTCTCACCGTAATAAAATGAAGAAATATATTTTACTGAAATTGATTAAATACATATATAATTTTCTTCCCTTTCCCCAAAAAAACACTACTGTTGAAGTAATTTGTACCCTTTAATGTGTCGATACTTTATGAATGCTCTAAAGATTTAGAAGTGAAAAGTGCAAAATTTTAATTACTAAAATATATAAAATGTGTATTAATTATATATTTTAATTTTTATTCAATATCGAATTAATGATCAATTTAATTAACTATTAATCAGTTTGACTATAAAAACCGATGAAATTTTGAAAGTTTTTAAAAATTTGAGTCAATGAAAAATTAATTCAATTTGAATCAATGAAAAATTAATTCAATTTGAATCAATGAAAAATTAACTTTTGATATTTAAATTACATTAATATAATTTAAATTAATTAAAAATTAATGCAAAATTCGTACTTTGTTACTGACTATTACTACTATTCGTGCTTTATTAATGTTAAATGAAAATTAAGCATTTAAAAAATAAAGACAAATCTAAAACAAATTTGTCACAGAAAAATCCTCTTGTTCTTATACTCAAAAGTTGGAAAATGCTTGTCACAGATTGTTGAATATTTGCCAACACACAACCCATACAGATTTATTTTCTTGTGTGTGTACCGCAAAAAATACCCATTTCTGAATACTTGCCAACGAACAATACATTTCTATTTTGCGAAGATTGTTATCCATTCTTATGCCAATCATGTACCAAAAGCTATCGGAATAAAAAAAAAAAAGAATCTAGGATGCCTGGAGTTGCATCTTATCCCATGCGTGTTTCTTTCAACCAATTTAGAGGACGTTGTTCCGGCAGTGGATTTTGTTTTAACTTTGCATATTTGACTTTTTCAGAGAAGTAGAACTCTTCAGGAACCTAATAAATTTTAAAATGGCACTATACATAGCTGAAATATTTTTTTTTTATTATCGAAGTCGTGGAAACACGATTGAAAACGATGGGTGATGAGGTCTGTGTTTGTAGAAGAGAAAATGCTGGAGGGAAATACTCTTTGTTTTTATCAGTCAAATCGATATTTTACCAATCTTATTCGTGTTTATTCTTTCTGTGGATGTTGATCTGATTAGGAAAAAAATAAAAAACGTTCTAAAGAACTTTGAAATCAAGATTTTCAAAGCAGTCGTCTGCTACCATTGGAAATCGATTGGAACTATAGCAGAACTCGTATTCAAACAATAAGATTAAAGGTAGAAAAGATCAAAAACAGAGATGAAAAAAGAAATGCGAAAGATTCAATAAATAATGGTATTCAATAAAGCATTTTAATTTTGTTCTTTGCCTTTCAATTCCAAATTTATAGTTACAAGTCATTTATTGCCTTACAATGCGCAAATTAAAAAGGAGCTGTTATATAAAAAAATTTGTTGTTGCAGAGATTCAAAAAGATGACGGGAAAAAAAATCTAAATTTTAAATCACCACTTAAAATCAAAATAGATTTATTAACTTCAATTGAAGCATGTTTTTATTTACTGAACTGAGAAATAGATCTGTAGGGAAAGGTAAACACAATAAATAGAAAGTTTTATGTAAATTATGGATAAAAAGTTATTTTTTCTTTTTAAAATATAACGTTATAGTAAACATAAAACATAGTTCAATACGCATTATATAATAAGTACATTTGGAATTGGGTTGACACGTTGCATTGGCACTGGTAAAGCAATGAGTTAAGGAATAACTGATAATATAGAATAACTTTAATAATAAATACAATATTAAAAATACTGTTTTTTTTTTTTTTTTCTTTCTACAGGTCAATTTTTAACCATAGTGAGTTGAAATTAAATTCGAAAAAGCAGACATTTTAATTAAAATAAGACGGGACGAAATATTCTTATTATTTATTTAAAAACCACAATTTTTCTTCAAGGACGAACTGCAAGGTCGTTCAAAACTAGAGCAATATAAAAAAAAATTTCGAGCTTGTAATTTAAATTCTTTTATAACATTCATTCACATACATTACATTTTTTTTCTACATTCCTGAATATACTTTCCATAATTTAAGATCAAATTCATACATGTGACAATAATATAACCATAAAGGAATTCCTGAACATAAAATTCCAGTACAGTAAAACACTTTTTTTTTTAATGATAATGAAACACTTACCGATAGATAAATGTGTCTCATTTCGACCGGCTTCTTCCTTTGAAATCCCAGAAGAATTGGAATAATTTATTCACGAAAAAAGATAATTTAACAGATAGAAACGACTGAATTATCATCAAGGGAAATTATTAAACGAAATACACGCGAGTTATTTAATCTTCAACAAATTTCTACTCGACAACTTTACACGCATAATAGCAACCAGCTCTCTCATTAAAAGTCACTGTAAGAGTAGATTGAATGGACCACTCAACATATCCTACGCGTTTCATGTAGAACAGGAAAAGAAGTCATAGCCTTCTCTCATTTCGGATGTTATTAATATAGACCTGTAAACCCGTTCTACGGGCTACAGCGATTAATAAAAGAAACAAACTCGGTAACAGATTACAATGCCAAAATAAAAAAATAACTAATGCTTTATTTTACATGAATTTATTTTACACAATAAAGACTTCAACTTCCTTTAAGTTCGTAAACATGGAATGGAATGAGTACAGTTGAAGGAACTTTCGTTGATTACGACATTTGGTTAATAATCAACTTCCAAAGGTTTCAACTTCTAATATCACTCAGTTATAATTCGCTTTCATATATGGTTCAAGTATTTTGACGTTTAGACATATAATTTTGGATCAAAGTAGGTGTGTCAAAATGTATTAACATGTTTAAGCTCTATTTCAAATCTTTATTAATTCATACCATCAAGATAATTTTATTTTTATTTTATTTTATCTACCAATCTTTCTTTTAATACCCCTCTTAAATTTATTTAAACAAAAACAAAATACATCTGCAAGCTTCATGTGATAATTCCATGTAATTTCAATAAAACTGGATCCAAGATTTCAATTTATGTATTTTTCTTTTATCTCCAAGATGTTCATTGTCAAAAATATATTCTATTTACAACTGTTCAAAACAAAGTAGATATGGTTGTTGTTAAATACATAACATTTATACCAGTCTGTTTGGTATTATCACTACATATTTGTAAATAGTTTGCGTTTGGTTATTATTAAATTATTTTTATTAAAGAAAAAAAATATTAAACACTTATGTAGTATTATACCTCCAATTCTTATTTCCTTTTTTATTATATTACTTATTTTTATTATCTAAATAAATGAAATATTATATATGTTGATAACTTTTTTTTTGTGTGTATCCGCCAAGTTAAAATAAGTACTTGTGCGGCCCGTAACCTTCAAAAGTCTATGCCTGATTTAATTTAATAAATATTCTAATTTACTTAATACTAATATATATAGGCATAAATAATTAAATGTGTAATAAAATCACTTGCCAGTCTTCTAAGCAATTTCCCCTGCAGCTTAAATAAAAATACAATACTTTAGAAACTAATTTGAATTCAGAATACCTCGAAAGTAATATAACGCCTTTATTAAAAATTACTACACTGACCCATCTGAATGCGAGTAATTTTAATAAATAGATTTAAGACAGTTATTTGAAAAACAAGAAGTTATTTTTTTTAGAATTCGTTTCTTTCTTGTTCTTGTACATTTTAATACTCTGCAAGTGTAACATGCTATAAAATGTGTACTGTACTGTACTGTACTGTACTGTACTGAACTGAACTGAACTGAACTGAACTGAACGACATCGGGGAGGGTAACAATTTTAGAAGTATAGTTAAGCAAGAAGATGAATTCAACATTTTACAAACATTTTATATTGTTAATTTACAATTTGTTTTCCTGTTTATACAGTATAAATACATATAATTTCACAGAGATAACTGTATTAATGTGTCTACTATGTCCAATTTTTTACTAAGTGTGTTTAAGTTAAGACAGTTTCTGCATAGCTACTAAAATAAGAAAACATATCTGATAACAGTTTTGACCATCCTTCTACCCGTATACGCATTATAGCGGGGAAGGGGACGGGTCGTATAGTATTTTACAAAGAAATAAAGTTAATTTTAAGTTAAGTCAAATATTAAGATGTGTTACAGCAATTACTCCATTACAAACTTAATAGTTACTTATGAATTATTTTAATTGTGTTATAGCATGAACATTTAATTATTTGATTTTTATAAGCCTTAAAACATATCGTATATAGAAAAAATAGGTAATCTTAAATTTAATATTCACAATTAACTCAGCCTTATTAAAAGGAGCAATTATCGTAAAATACATTTGTAAAAGTTTAAGTTTATAAATTATAATTATGTTATTAGTAAAAAGTTTCATCTATCATACACTTTCTAACAGCTAACTAAATGTGAAACAAAATTTATTAAGAATATTTATGCATTACAATATAAAATTCTAAATACCATTGATAAACTAAAAATTTGTTATTCCCATGTACATTTTGTTCTTTCCATTTGGTCAATGAAGAATGGGTTTCTTCCTTCAGAACTTGAGAAATAAGTTTTTAAATAAGTCTACATCAATTTTAAAAGAAACTTTTCTATAAAACCATCACTTAAATGATGCAAAATGTATATTGCGAAATCAGACTTTAAATAAAAAGCAAAGAACTAAAATTTATATATATATATATTAATATAAATGTTTTATTTATTCTCAAATAGAACATGTATCTATAATTTTAACATTTAAAGAGAACATACGGGAATATGAAGACTAAGATGTCTGACAGAACACTTCAACTAGGTTTCGACAGAAACTTGCATAAAGTCAAGCAAACAACTAATTTATTTTTCTTTCCTGCATCTCAATTTCAATAGTTTTGAAATCATTTTACAAAAACATGTAAATAAGATCCAATTCGGAGATGTCACGACGAAAGAAATGGAAAAAAAAAAAAAAAAAAAAAAAAAAAAACCCTCTCCGAAGTCAGAATTTGAAAGAAAAACACAAACACGAAACCCATAAGATGCTTGTAAATATTTTATTCAGAAAGTAGATAGAGATGCTGGTATCCGAAACATGATGAAAAAATGCGAAAAAGGACTTGCAGTAAATAGAATACTAGAATTTATCATATGTCATCTGTATATGTCAAAAGCGAGTTTTCTTTTATGTATTTCCACATATACTAACGGACTAACTGGCTTCTTTTTTTTTTTTTTTTTTAAAAATATAAAAAAAAAAAAAAAAAAAAAAAAAAAAAAAAAAAAAAAAAAACTGACAAAAAAATTTGTTGTTGTTGTAAATTATAAATAAAAATGAATAATGGCAAAATTTGAATTTCAATGACTGAGGGAAAAAAAGTGTTCGAAAAAATATGTTGATTTCTTTTTCACCGCTTTCGAGAAATGCATACAAATCAGATTCTATTCAGACGGTATCAATTTCAAGATATTAACACGAGTTTTCATAGTCGCCATTTTACTAACTTCATATCCTCAACTGCTATAAAGAACTCTCAGGAAAAAAGAAAAGCGTACACTTTTGATGGCCAACGAGTGAGGAGGAAAAATTATTCCACATCACATTAGACATTGAAAACGTTTCGCAGGTATAAAGCTGATAAAAGAAAAAGCATTTTGTTGCTTTCCTTTTTCCTCTTAGCAAAATCACACACAAGGACTCTTATGCAAAGAAGCAAATATGCTTTCTTTATGAAATAAGATAGCACGAACTTATTTTGTAAAGCCTTACGGAAATGTATGGAAATTGAAATACCAATAATTTCAGTACTTTTTTTTAATAGAAAGTCACTTATGGCTGACAATTTGACGTTGAAAAGTTGCGTAGTAAGTTCATTATGGTAAGTCAACTTTAAAATAGATATTATAATAGAAAATTACAAATTATTTATTAAGTGATACAGTCATATCGTTGGGTGGTAAATTGGTTCAAGTTCTTTTACGAAGTTCTATTAGCTTAAAAAGGTATATAAATTAATATTCACATAAAAAATATCATGAAATTAATTATGTATATATAAAGATTGATGCAGAAGTAAACTGTTTCGTTTTGTAGCGAGAAAATTGAATTTTTTTTATTTTTATGTTATGATTTAAGATGAGCCAAAAATTGATATCAATTTAAATGCTTCATTTTGATTGAGCAAACAAATGTGTACATATATATATTGGTTGCTTATTTAATATACCAATAATAAACTACATGGTATAATTGGACATACTAAGATATTTCACCGAATAGCTGTCAATTTGATAAATGATAATTATTTTTAAAATATTCGCCCTATTCTACAATTTTTTTTACAGAATGTGTTCTTCCATAAATTAGCTCTGTTTGTAATATTCTACAGAACACATAGTTTGTTCCTATATTCTACAAATTGTAGTAAGTCAAAAATGTTTGATAAAAAGCAGCTTTAAATGCATGCTACCAATTAGAATCCTTCATAAATTGTAGCGACAAAACGAATTTGTTAAAAGAAAAAATAAGCCTAAGCTTTTTAGATTGATTTATATAATGCTTAATTTAATAAGACATTTAATTGCCTCGATGACAAACTTGGTTGCATAAAAAAAAAGTGACACACGCGCTCAACTCAATACAGTTCCAGATTTTAAACGAAGGTTCCTTTTCATCTAATTTTATTATTTTATTTATGCTTAGCTCGTTTAAATAATAAAAAAATTGTTGGAAGTGGAAGTGAATTTAATCAGTTAATGCATCAAGACAAAAAGCCACCGAGTCACACATAACATAAGACCGTAAGACTTCAAGTACAATTAATGATATTGATTGCTAAACTGGTTTAGCAAAGTAATAACCATTTGATGCAAAATTATTGCTTTTAAGTGATTAAAAGGTCTTTCCAAGGCTTTTTTTTTTCTCAAATTTGAAAGATATACTCTGAGGGCGAAAAAAAAAGTAGTAACGTATAGAAAATAAATAAGTAAAAGAATAAGAAAGGCACATAGGAAAGAATTTATTTTTCTTGAAATATTTTTAATACACACAAAAAGAAAACTTTTTTTTTCTCTACATTTCTTTTTTCACTCCAGCAAAGCAAAAGGTTCAGAATTTTTGCGGCTTTTTCAAATCTCTTTATAAATAACTGTCAGCATTCATTCTTAGAGCCAAAGCAAAATAATTTTTTTTTAAGCAGCACTTTTTTTTTTATGGATTAAACTCATAAAAATCTACAGAAGATTTTAAGATGATAGAGCACTTTCAAGCTTAAAATCTATAAATGGACTCGACATAAAATATTGGCAAAAGAATATTTTTAAATTGATTCCTGTACAGAAAAGAAAAATGCTTAAAGAGATTAAAAAAATACAAATAGAAGCAAATACAAATATATTTTTAAACTTACTCTTTTGTTATATTTGATAATGTGCACGACAGGTTTCAGCAGTGTTGATTTATTTCTTTTGCTTCAAAGACTGGTTTTACATGTTTACACACCGTTAATTTATTTTTACACCTAGAATTTATATCATTAATTTATTTTTACAACTGTTTTAACATAAACTGACAGTATTTCTAAATCAAAAACGAAACGGGGGTTAAATTATATTTTGTATTCATGAGGATGATAAAATATGTTACCACGTAAGCATTTTGAGTCTACCACAATTCTTTAGTGGTAACTCATAAAATTTTACTTAGACATGGAGGATAGCATTTGATATAATAACGGCTTGTAATATTCTAAAGCAAATTTGTATTTCGTCACCGCACCATAAAACTTCACTAAGGTGCGGTACTATGGTAGTTAGGTTATCTATAATAATTTTTGATAAATATTTTTATTAAAAAGGAAGAAAGATAAAGACAACAGTGATATTTTCTGTAAAATTATTCAAACGACTGGAAACACGGGGATAGTGGAACTGGCCCGTTCAAAAATTGTAGAAAATTGTAAGGCCATCTCATCTCAACATTATATTAAAACAGCGACGCAAAGATTGATTGTGGATCAACATGTTAGCCTGAATAAATGATCCTTATCTGTGCAATTTTTCTTATCTCCACTATATTTATTGCCAAAAACATGCTCTATTTTAAAAACGCGCTGAACAAAGTTGTCGTCATTACTAAATAACACATTAAATGTGTAAGTCTATTTACATTAATACATACAGGGTGATTATAAAAAAACTATCTTGCTATATGACCCCCATATCATACAGTTCCCAGAAACTGAATAAAATTTTAGTTTAAGTATTTTAAGGTAAGCGCTCAAGAATCACATGAAAAAACAATTAAACCCTAATAGTTACAGTTACAGTGACACAGTGTCGAAAATTTCAAATGACAACTGCTACTTTTTGTTATTGGAATGTGTTCTCCGAAGCGAAAAACCACAAACAACGTTGGGACGGTATCTGCATCAGCAAAATCGTCGGCGCTACAGAGACTAAGAAAAGAAAATGGAAACCCAATAAGAACAGAGAAGTAACAGAAAGCAAAACATTTTATTGCGTTTCATAAATTTTCCACGTGACCTACTTCACATACGATGACACTTTGCATGCGGTAGGTGCTGGATAGCACTGAATGAATAGCACTGAGCACCATGGGAAAGAAATCTTTCGAACCTGACGTCTAAAGGCATCTTTCAAATCAAATTTAATTTTCGGATTAAATGCTTACACAAAAATACAAGATCCAGATTTTGATACAAGATCCCACATGTGAGGGAGTGCCCTCCTGCATTCACACGATGTCAGGTAGAGCATTTAGCTATATCAAATAGGGAATTAACGCAATTATTCAACATTTCGAGATGGCAAGTAATCGTTGCTGTACACGTTTGTAGACTTGCGACAGTAACCACTGCAAAACAGCAACGGCGAGGATGAAGGTTTTTGTTATACAGCACAACACAGTCACTTTTTCTTCATGGAACGAAAGTGCAATCACATCATGGGGATTATTCTCTGTCCCGCACACGCAGTTCTTCGAATTGACGTTACCAGTCAACGGATATAAGCCTCGTCCGTCCACAGAATGCATAAATGCCAGTTATCGTCGTCATATAAGATGGGGAATTCATTCGCGAAATCTAGCCGTAATTGGTTATCACCCGCATACAGCATCTGAACAAGCTGGAACAGATAAGGAAACATGGAGAACAGTGCGTAGAATCTTGCTGACCCTTAGAATTCGGCAACTGCACAACACGTGAAACAGTGCACGCATTTGTGAGATGCAAGTGCAAACAGTTTCTTCATATTTGCGTATCAAGCCCCATACAGCTTTTACAGTACCTTGTCCTCGGCATAACCAATGATTTCTGGGATAGACTAATCAGAATCGAAGGCACAGTGTGAAATGTGACGTCATTAGAAAAGAAAGTCGTGCTCTGGTGAGAGCCCAGTCATGTTCTATTTACTTCTTAGCTGTCTAGTGCCGGCGATTTTCGTGTTACATCTGGAATGCTCCAATCCTCAGTTCTAACGCTATTTATGGCTTTCGCTATGAAGATTACATTCCAATAAAAAAAATTAACCGTTGCCATTTGAAATTTTCGAAATCTTGTCACTATAATCGTAACTGTTAGGGTTTAATTGTTTTTCCCCGATTAATTGTTCCCGATCATCTCTCTCTTAACTTAGAATCAATGAAAAAAAGTAAAGCTTTTAGCTGGAAGAAATTTTTTTCTTTTATTTCCCACATACTTCTATAAAAGTTTATTCCAGGAAAAGTGATTCTGCTCATTAATTGCAACAAAATAGTTCTTTTCCCCCCGAAAGACACGCATAAATAAGATATACTAAAAAGACAGAGAACCACCAGATTTCCATATAAATGGGAAAATGATTTCCCGTGGCACTTTCGCCTTAATTTCAAAAAAAAAAAAAAAAAAAAAACTGCACGAATATTCACAAGCCCACCACTGAATATTTCAAGTACTGGTGTCAATATTTTCCCACAAAATGATGAACTTTTTCTAGCTAAAAATCTAATTATTTTTTAATACATTGTTCCCATTCTGGCAGTAAAACTAACTTTGTCAAACATTATACAGCAGAAACTAAAAATATTATAAGACAGTTCTACAAAAATATAAATTAACCATGATGTTACAGAGATTTAATACCTTTATAAGACACAGATCCCATTTATCAAAATATATAAAGTTTTGCAGGAGTTAGAACCTTGACATTTTCATTGCAAAACAATTATTAATTATACAAAGAATTTTAATTATCTAATATATTTAATAATTTTCAGACGTCTGAAATTTAAAAATATTAATTACCGAGTTAAAAATTGGACGAAAAACTTCCAAATCAAATTAACAATAATAAATCGTTTTTATCAATACAAATTTTACAACTGCAATACACATCAATACGATATATAAAAATGACAGCTTTATTCTACTTATTTATATCTTTCTTATTATTTACAGCTTTATTCTTTTTCATAAAAAAAAAATGCAGAATACATTGAATTTAACTTTTAAATTCCTTTGAATAACAAAGATTCTTTATCTAATACATTATCAGTATCTGTGAAGTAAGTAGAATACCTTTTAGTTTAATGTTCTTTAATTTTTTTTTCAATCGGATTGAACATTTCAAAATCCATCTGTTAGCATATCCGATTATATCTCTAAATGGGAGAAAATTGTTCTTCCAATAAATATTTTTTTCATTATTAATAACAGAGAAGTGTTCGAGAATCAAGGAAAAACAAGCAAAGTTCCATTTATGTGTTTCAAATTATTTTTCAAATTGATCTTTTATCTTTATTTATACGATAACAAAAGCCAAAATTACTTTTGTTAACGTTTATTTACCAGAGGTATATTTAATGGAATCAAAATAAGACTTTATTGAGTAACTAATGATATTTTTAAAAATTCTAAAAAAAAACTAAAAATAAATATTTAATTATTTTAGACAGTTAAATAGAGAATTGTTTTGACAAGTTTAATGACAAAATTTCAAAAGCACATATTTCAATATCGCCGAAGCCAGGAGAAACACTTGTGGCTTCAAATTATTTTTCAAATTGATCTTTTATCCTTATTTATACGATAACAAAAGCCAAAATTACTTTTGTTAAAATTTATTTACCAGAGGTATATTTAATGGAATCAGAATAAGACTTTATTGAGTAACTGTAAGGATAATTTTAAAAATTCTAATAAACATTGAATTATTTTAGACAGTTATATATAGTGCTTAAAATGTTTTGACAAGTTTAGTGTTGACAAAATTTCAAAAACATGCATTTCAATATCACCGAATGCATTATCGAATTTCAAGAGAAACACTTGTGACTTTTAAAAATTGTATTCTCCAGTTTTGATTAATTAATGGGCAAATCTCATTATATTTTTTCCTCTTTGAATTAACAAAGAGGGAGAAAAAAAAAAGCAAAGAACGTAAAATTTTTCTCTTGTAAATATAAGCACAGAAGTTGTACACCTCAGTAAGCTTTCAAAAGGCTTTATTAAATAATGTAATTAGATTAAGTATGCTTTGATGACACTCCAGAATTCCAATTCATTAATTTCCAAATAAAAAGCTCCATTGAGTCATTTAATCTCTGTGTATGGCGATATGTGTTGAGGTTATGTAAATATATTAATGATGTTCTTATTATTCTTGATTATGAATTGTAATAGAGTTCGTAGAAAATAAGAGTTAAATAAGACTGCTGCTTATAAAATAAAAATTGATGCTGAAATAAATTAACTTCATTATTGATAATTTACATTTTAAATTTAATTTTATGTAAGGAATTCTTCATGATATTAAATTTATTTTGAGATGTTATTTGTTGAAGCTGAAATAAGTATGTTATTTTATGGTTTTTATAAATTTTATACTGAATTTATAGGCATTATATTAAATGCATTATTTTATTTTTATTATATGTCGAAATTATTCAACCATTTATTTTCATTCCTTTTATTTAACAAATTTAAAATAAAAAAAAATTGTGAATTTAAATAGAATTTTGTACTTCACATGTTGGAGAACATGATGTCTAAGATTGAATTGAGAGATAAGATTGACAATAACTACTTTTAAATCAGCACGTTAAGTTGAAATCAACTGACCATAAATCAAAGAAAATAATTAAGGAAATATCTAAGATAAATATTCTCCAATTCTCACTAATAGTATAAAGAATTTTGTGCTTCAATAATTGCTAATAATGCAAGCTCGGAAACCGAATAACGTTCCGCTGGAACATTTTCTTTTGAAAATACTAACGTGTTTTAGATCCGCCTACAACTTTTTCCCCTTTGAAATAAATAGAAGGATTAATTGCCGAATTCCTTTCTGTCAAACTTTGAACCGCTTAAAATATTCGAAATTCTTAAACATCCATACATGTTGTTCACAGAAATTGTTCTGACATTTACTATTGTAGAAAAGGTGGGATAAAAGAAAAATCAAATCTAAAGCGAATTAAATAGTTTCGTTGCCTCCAAAGTATGTAAAGGGTATAATAAAATACAGATTACATGTTAAAAACGCAAAATGATAAGAATATGAAACCATGCAATAAAATAACCATGAATATAATTTACAAAAATCAATAATTTAATGTGCATTTAATTTGTAAAAAATATTCGTAGTATTTGAAATTCCAATTCTCATAGAATTATTCAAGCGGTTAATTCCCTTAAAATTTTTTATTGTTCATAGAAGTAATAAGATAAGGGAGAAAATTCGTTTAAGATTTAAAAGTTTAAACAAAAGCAATGCTTTCATTGCAATTTTAACAGCTAATGTTAGAAAAGAAAAAAAATATGGTATCAGGGTAAATTAATTAAAATAATTTGACGTCAGAAATATAACTTTTGAGAGGGGCAGTGCGAATTTCGTAGTATTTCGAACAATTTAGTTGTTAGAACATTTGCTATTACAAATACATTAGGGAATGAAATTCTCTACTTTTAAATTGTTTTCTTTAACAAAATATTTAACGCATACCTTAACACAACAGACCTTTTAAACTACCAGAAAAAAAAATTATTCATGTCATTGCCACAGAAATTTAGCATTTCCTTTAGTTTGCATTATGAAAGGATTAGTCAGAGTTAATGTGATTTATTATTATTGTTGTACAAAAGCACCAAACTTGCATTCATACAGTCATAAAGCGGGTCATTTTAGAAGAGGGCAAGTACCTTCTGAAATCCGTTTATATATCCTGTAACGAATAAATACGATACATTCATCTCACAAAAACGTTCATCTCCAGAAAACAATGGCAACTTTACACCGCTATTTACAGAAGTGCTCTTCTGACAAAGACAAAGTCACATATTCGATATTCCTTTCTTCTATCAGAATAGAATGAGATAATGCAAAGCATTGCTGATTGTGGAAACAGAGAATAAGATTTACTGCAACTTTAAAGAAGAACATAATGCGGTTTTCATTGCCTTAAGGCAATGAATAGAATATTTGGAATTGAATAGTTTTTTTATTGCTTTAATATTGGGTACTCAGCAAATGTATTTAAAAAAATATAGTTTCATTAATAAATTTTAAATAGATTTTTTATGAAGCTCTGTAAGAATTTGATTTTCTATCATTTTTGTTCTTTTTAACTTAAATTTTTAACGTAAACGGTTTTACGAAACTATGTGTTCAGCTTAGCTACTCACTGTATAAAGTACGTGGAGACAGAATGGCAAATTTCAAAAGAATCTTTATCAATAAATTATAATCATAAAAGTTAAATTCAAGAGCTAAATCGAAAGAAAAAAAAAGTTATATTTTCCATAAGTATTCATAAAATGGTATAAATATACATTCAAATTTTAACCATTACATTTTTTATGTGTAGTACTCATTTCTCCGAATACCTATCAGTATCAAGAGATCAACAGAACTCATGGTTAATCTACTCATGAAATCAGTGCTTAGTCGATACTGATTAAGCACTAATAAGAAGTTGATTGCAATAAAAACCGCAATGCAACACATATCTACTGTCATCAAATTTGGAGCAAACTAAATGCCAACTATAAATGAGTGGATACGGTACAAAAATGCAACCATTAATAATACCCAGAAAAGACATCGTTCAGTTAATCGAAAAAATTATCAACTAATATACAAAGAAATTTATCAATCGCAAATATCTACGCTTTGCTAAATCGTAATATAAATAGAAGCAAAAATGTCTATAATTTAAGAAGATATTTGCAAAAATTATGTATACAAAATCGAATATATCTAAACGTCCTGAATAAATGTAAAGTATATCTAAATATCTTAAAATTAACTAAATATTAAAAAAGAAATGACGAGTTTAGTTTTAATTTAAATAAAAAAATTAATAACAGTAAAAAATATAAATTTAATAGCAATAAAAATTTGGAAAGAATTAAACACGTAATAAGAAGTCTAAAAACTTAAAAGTTTGGAAATGTAACTTGTTTAATAAAAAAATTAAATTAAATTGCATTATTATTAAAAACAATTATATTGATAAGGAATTTCCAATTCAGACTTTTAACTCTCCAAAAATTAACGGGGATAATAAAATAGTTTGATTTTTTTAGCACAACTTTAAAATTGTGAGCATTGTTTTATGATTAGAGGCAGAAACAGACGTCACGAACGACTAATTTAATATTTATAAAAATTTTGAAAAAAGAATAAGACGAGTTCCCTATTAAATAAAAAACAAGCATAAAAAATAAGGCAATACTTCACATCAAACATGCAGAACTAATGGATTTTATTCTGTCCATGCAAGGCAAAATTCAGTCTTTCATAAATTTTACCGAGACAAAAGGACATGTACGAAATTCAAGACTTTTATTCCATGGAAAAAAATCTATAAAGGAAGAAAAACTAGATTTGATGCATAATGTATTCGAAGCAAAAGAATAAAATGTAATTTAATTTAAGTTCCGTCAGAAAAAAACTCGAGCTATTCGACACGTACCAGATATTTCGTATGAGCTACATTGGGCTTTTATGCACATGTAGTCATTTTTGTTACCTTTTTCTTATTATTTTTTAAAATTTGTTTACAATAACTTGTTTATTTTGCTCTTAATACTGTTTCAATTGATTACATTTCCGAAGAATCCCTGTTAGCTTTATAAATGTATTTTCAGATTTTAAGATTCCATTTTCGAGTTGAGTTTGAAATTACATTTCTTACGTAAGATATTTTTTTCTCCTTTAAATAAAAATAAAGCATAAACATTCACTATACAATCAACACACTTTTTATTTTCGTTGCTTTTAAAAATGATTGATGCACGTTATTTGCATACGTTTTTATTGCTACAGCAAAATAAATTTCATTAAGATATGAACTAGAGTTCTGCCTTACTTGAAGTTTTGTCCATAATTCAGCCGTTCCTAAAATGTAATTTTAAAATAAATAATTTGTAGATTTTGCTAAAAAGTATTTAAAATATATACATTTGGAATAGATTAAAATGGAAATATTGCATAGTGTGTGGAAAAAATTGAATTAAAGTAAAGTTAGTAAACAAAAAGGTAAAAGTTTGTAATTCCTAATAATTTTAGGTTGAAATAGCATAGAAAAATTTGATAAGTGTATAGTAATTCTTAATTGATAACTTCTGTTACGTTTTTTTTTTTTTTATAAATGAAACAAAATTGATCTTTTTTTATTTCTCTTTAAGGATTTCACTTAAAATACGAGTTTTTGTAGAGCCAAAATTTGTTTTGAAGTACAAATTTTCTACACCTAAACCAAATTTTCTTTAAAAATTAAAAAATTTATTAAAAAAATTTATTTTGTATGTAGAAAAAGAAATTACAGTTTCAGGTTTTAAAATTCTTCAGTCTGTACTATTGGACAGCAAAACTGGAAATTTTTAGAAGGAATCCTTGTTCTACAAGATTTTTAAAATGGCGGCCAACAAGAGAACTATAGAAGGTATCTCAACAGTTCCAATTTAATTTTATATTTTTATACAGTTTATTGCGCAAGAATAATTAAAAACGTTTAATAAAGTTAAATTGTATTTTTACTGTTTGTATTTATTTTTCAGGGGGAAAAAAAGCTCTTTTTTTCAGTGTCCGTTATGCTGAACATTGACTTGATCAATTATTTATGCTTTCAAAATTGCATACTAAGAAATTTGTTTACAAAAAGAAGTAACAACGTTATTTGTTCACAACATAATATTATGCTCAAATGTGAAGTCCGTTGTACTAGACATGCCACAATTTTTTCAAAAAGACATAATATACAGGGCGGCGACAGAACCGGGAAGTCAGGAAAAATTCAGGAATTTTATCAATCTAGAAAAGTTAAGGAAATTGATAAAAATAACTAAAAATCAGGGAAAACTGCCGATGAGAACATTTCGAATCAAGTATGCGTGCGATCGGCGATTTTGTAGCCAAACATGCTTGGCGATTTTGTAGCCAAACATGCTTGGCGACTTGGATCATTACTCATTTTACGACAAATTTATATCTGTTTTTCATGAAGAAATGTCCAGTTAATGATCTCATATTTAAAAGTATCTTTCACTAGTGTGTGTGTGTCTTAATTGTGCTCAGCTTGTACTCGTGCTATTATTTGTAATGGTGCTATTTACTTCAGCCAATTTATAAAAGGATCAATATTTAATTAATTATTTTATTATTAATTACATTTTATTGATTAATATGTTACTATTTTATTAATAATTTATTCAATACTTAAACCTATTCGTTACTTAACCTACAATCCTTTAGTATCTGCATTGATTGGTATTTGTTACTTATGCATGTTATTATTTATGTAATTAATCACTGAAAATTAAATCTAACGAATTAATATTTATATATATTCTAAGTGTATCAAGCCTAAATTATTTGATCAAGTATCCTTAGCATATGTGTTGAATGCTTATTTATTTGTGGGTTTAATTACTAGAAATTGTTTAATTACTAAGTATTCTCTTCAGTTAGGTTTCCATTATGTGTACGCAGAGGAGGAAAAAAATTCAGAAGTACAGTATCGCCTTTAAAAATTTTCTGAGAGAATAGCCATTCGCCATTTCAATTGTGAATTGCAATTTCTTTTCGCAAGTTTCTTAAGGAAAACAATTGTCAAAATAAATCAAAATTTTAAATCCATTTTTAAAAAAGTTTTTAAAAAATCCTTAAAAGTTGTTTAAATGAAATAATTTATCCGTATTTATTTTAGTAAGAATGGTTATCTTGTAATAATTACTGTATTATTTGTATAGTACAATTACAGTATTATTTGTATTATTTGTACTGTATTATTGTATTATTTGGATTTACTGTAATATACCGTTTCAATAGATTTGTTAGTATGTTCATTCTGTTTTTGTTTTTTTATTTTTTTTAAAAATTAAATGTCATAAAAATATATTTTCCTATTAAATAACTGGTAAAAGTGTTTTTAATAATGTATATTGTACACATACAGTGATTCTGAATAGGGAGAAAAACAGGAAACTAATATAATTAGTAGCCGTAAGTCACGGAAATATTTAAGTTTAGTTAGGGAAAAGTCAAAAAATTCCCAATTTGCACTTTTTAGAAGATACAGCAAAATTTAGGGGAAAATTGGTTAAAAAACATGGTTTCAAAAGGTTAAGCATAGCACTTAAATTTTCCTCAAGTTTGCATTTTTTTTTTTTTTTTTTTTTAATATTAATATAATATTTTATTTCCTCGAGTAAAAGAATTATAATCAGTTTAAAAATTACATCTAGATGGTAAGGAAGCTGAGTAACAAAACAATTTTTAGTTTTAGAGCACGGCTTAAGCTATATGTACAAAAGAAACTGCATTCATTTATCAAGCTGCTACGTGAATGATTTATTACTCCAAATAACTCTTAATCATTTCTCTATTGTCAAACGGTAGAGACCATTATCACTCCACTCCTTTGATGCGATCAGAAAGTTCTACACCAAGCAATCATATCTGCTTCCGACTCCATGATAATCTAGCTATTAGCCTATTTCGAGATTACTTTTGGAAACTTACTAAATATTGACACAGATAACGTACGATTGGTTTGAAACCCATGTTCAACACTCATTTCCGATCAATTAGCTTCTATGAAAACAATTCACATTTGTTCTTTAACCACTTATTATTGATTATATAGAGAAAATTTGCAGGAAAACGAACTTCACCAATAAAACCAATTTCAGTAGTTTATTACGTAACCTTAAGTATAACGAACTTCTAAATAATGTTAGCCTTAATAATTTAACCAAATAAATTAATCTTAATAGTTAACATAAATAATTGTTAACCTTAAACATAATGGACTTTTTGAATGGTAAGTGATTGATAAATTGGCGATACATTACATGATTGATACATTAATTCAAAATTTATAAACTGAAATGTATAGCAAAATTTTCAACTTCATTTGTTTTCTAACCAATTAATCAGTCAAAAAGGAGAAAAAATTATTTATCCATTTGCCTTTTATTTTTGCAGCAAGACAGACTCATTAAAAAAAAAAAAAAAAAAAAAAAAAATATTTAAATCGAATTTTTTTTTATTATTATCAACTAATATTGCTGTATGTAGTATGAAATGAGTATTATCTATTTTTTAATGATAAAAAAAAGTTTTTGATGCAACAATAGATACTGTAAACGACTTTAATGACTGGCATATGCGATACCTAAAGAAGTACAATTTATATATATTATATAAAGGGTAATACAACGGTTTTGAGCTTTAGATTAATTTTTCTAAGTGAAAATCGTTGAATTAATGAGAATTATTTTTTTTCTAGTGTATGTGGTTTTTTCCTTCCTTTCTTTCTGAATGAGATATGTTCCAAAAATATTTATAAATTTTTTTTACCAAGACCATTTCTTTTCCTCTTTTTAATATCATAAATATATTTTCTACAAATCAGAAAACTGCTCCATTTACATACCACTCTTTCCTCAAAGAACTCTGAAAAATTCAGCATTTTCTCCACCGGAAATCGGTCAGAGTTCACCTTATTCAATATGCAATTTTCAATAGAGCTCGGTCCGACGTATTTTGGATCTTCTCGCAAGCCTTTGACGTCAAGAGAGTGAGATAAAGAGAGGGGTGGGGGTTAATGAATGCAGGGAATGGGAATAGGGGCCGATACCAAACCCCACCAGCGACACTCGTTAGAGGAAGGTCTCACCTAAACACAACCAACTTCATTACACCAGAGTAGATAATAGGACGGCGACTTAATGAAGGAAGCAAGACAGGCAGGCAGTGGTGTATTATATATACAGCACAGCTCGTTGCAATTACCATGGACGACAAATGTCAAGCGATAATGGAAAAAACTTAGAAATGCAAGAATGGTGGGCGGAGAGGAAGAATGATGCGGGCACAAAAAAAATATGGTAAGGGTTTAGGGAAAACAATACCATCGTTAATGGTGAATCGCATTAAGACCGCCCGGTTTCCCCTTAGGAACACAGTAAATAGCAGAAAATTAGGAAAGGAGGGTTTAATTCCTCATTTGAGGCAAATTAAATATTATTAGAATCGCAAAATGAGAGATGAAATTTTATGACTTGATTTAACGGATGATCCAATTAACGATAACGGTTGGTTTTCTGTTATAGTTCTATGATAGTTGAAGTTAAAAAGTTCTCCTGAAACTGTATAATGAATTTTTATGCTGCGGGTCAAAAATTTAAGCCGTTAAATAGTTGCGTCATGAATTGTAGAGAGAAATGTCTACGCCCTGCTAAGGGGCTAACTTGAAATTTCATTTTCATTCAGATGCAAATTTTAAATTATTTAAGAGAAAATCATAAATTTATTTATATCGAAATATTAAATACGTCAGCAACTATTTCAAATTATCTAGTTTATTGTAGTATGTGTAGCACTTCGCAATAGCAAACAATTCGCTTAAAATGAAGCCTGCTGTTAATTGGAGTTACATATTGTGTAACTTTAAGTGTAATAAACAGACAGATTTAACATCGCCACTATTTCTCCAATAATATATATGCCTTGTAGCAAATGAAACAGATTGTTATCCAGATACTTTTCTCTAACACTTGTTTTACAAAAAAATCTGGTAAACGAGCTGTACAAGAAAGAACAACGCTTACTAAAGAAGTTTAGGAATGAGACTGAGAATTTTTGCTAAAAATGGGTTTCCATCTTAAAATAAAATCTCACGTCATAGAACACCGTAGTATATCAGGTTTTCCTTCGGTTTGCATTGTACGATATGACATTTTAATACCTGGTAGAAACTCATTTTTAATCGTTTCCGATAAATCTTTTTGTATTATAGGTACAACAGGATTAAAAAGTTTATTTTTTGAGTCGTGAGTTTTCATTTGTGACCAAAATATATAAATCTGAGTATTTCTCCAGGATTTTCTATATAGAAAACAATTTACAGAAATCAGGTGGTTATGAATATGAATTTTTGATTTGTGAGCTAGATTCCTTTTTAATAAATTTTGCATATTAATTTTAATCCAGTAAATATTTGCCAAGATTCACAGGCAGTTTAAGTACCTCTAAACATTGCTCGAGCAATGTTTTTCCTCGTTAACACACAATAGAAATAGCTTAAATCAACTTCTGAATTTAATAACACCCATCTGTAATACAAGTGCTGCTCTTAAAATAGAGAAAAATAATAATCTGCAAATTATCTGCATTCAAAACATGTTCGAAAGATTTCAATAATAATAGTTTTTATTATAAATTAAAATATGTAATTAAATTCAATTGTAAACAAGTTTCATTGCTAAAGGAAATTTTGTTTGTGAAGTTTAACTATGTTTGTCCAAAATTATGCCGTGATCCAAATAAGACTATTTAGCACAAAATTTATCCTTAATCATGTTTGTATTTTTAGTGATAGTATGCACAGATTTTCTAGGTCAGAGCACCTAATTTAGCTTTTTATGTCATTTTCTACCTTAGATATGGATGAATTAATTTTTCTACTGAAAAATAATTGAAATAAATGAATACATTTTTCTTTAAATGTGATGATATTATTTCGATCAATATAAGGTATTAAATTAGTTATATAACTTAATGAAATTTTGATTTCAATTAAAAGCATATTCCCCATCTAATTTTAATTTTGTTCAAAATTGTTTTTAAAATTGTTAATTTATTTTTTTTTGTTATTATAGTTAATAATTAAAAATCATTAAGAATAAAATAAAATGGTAATTTTAAAATGATTTAAGATACAACATCGTATGAATCAAATACTCTCTATTTTGAACGTAATCGAAATAAAAAAAAAAATGAATTATTCATTCAAAATATTTTATTTTATTTTTAAAAAATTACCAACAGCGTATAATATTGTGATTAGAGAATAAAATTGTAATGGAAAATGGAAATATTTAGTTGCGTATATTTTAAAAAGCTCTATAAATAATGAAATATTTCTTTAACATCATAAAATGTGAAACAGTAGTCTATAAGTTGTATCATACTATCAGAAAAGTACGTCACATTTGTGGCGTAAGTAATACATTATTAAAGAAATTTCAAAATGTTACATGTGTATTGTAAATTGCCGCTTTCTATCATTTCGAAACGAATGAAATCGTATAGTCGAAAACAATAGTCTTAATTTATATGTATTTCAGATTTTATTCTAAATTTAAAAATTTATTACCAAACTCTGCTCGCACAGTAGCCCAATTGCAATAGCCCTAAAAATGACGAGGACGTAAAACACAATACCACCATACATAATGTCGTAAATATGTCAATGAAATATATTGGATACGTCCAATACAATGACATATTCGAGTTCTTTCAATGAAATAAATCTCGTCAATCGAAAACAAAGCTTTGAACACAATTCAGGATGGCCAAGGAGAAATCTAAGCGCATCTTAAGAGTGGCATGACAGATTTTTATTTGGCCCTTTCTTATTTTTTTTTTCTTTTGCAGAGTCTTAAAAAGACTCTTTTTAGGATCCAACTGGCTTCTTATATACAGATCCATACTAAAGGTCACTAGGACCCAAAACAAAGTTATTCTGAACGAAGATTAGTTGACGTTAAAATAGAGCTCTATTTAATAGAGAATGTAATAAATCAGCCAGCTTAATAAAGCGTATTTTAACACACTTTTGGCATTTTTCCAGTTGATCCACCCTCTCTCTGGATAGGACCAGCAGGGCTTATGGTGGGTTTTTTTCTTTATTATGATTATTTTTTTCCCTGCTTCAAAGTGCCCAAGTCGTAGTAAAAGTTGAGGGGGGACAACATATAAAGTTATTCATCCAAAGTTCCCAGAAGAATGCAAATATCGATCTGGTAAAAAGGTATTTTGGAACTATTGTAATTGATTGAATCGATTTCGACTGATAACTACTACTCTATGACAGCGGAGTAAAAAAGTGCACATTATAAATGAAACCAAGAGGTAATCTACTATTATAAGGGTGGTGTGCCAGTTTGTAGTCAAGCGTGGGATGCATATCCTCCAATGGCGACGTGAATTTTAAAATTTAACTAAGTCTGTTCGTGACATGAAATTCGCTCGAACTGAATGCTTATTATTTTTAGGAAGTTTAAAGAAAAATTAAAATCCCACGTTTTAACTATTTTTAAAGGGTAAAAGTCAAAAAACAGGGAAGAAATACTTCCTAAAAATTACAAAAAAAAATACGTCAATGTAATGTTTTGTGTCAATGGTTATTTTTGTTTAATAGTTAAGTGAAATATAATGGTCATACTGATAGTTTCGCTGATTATTTAAGCAATATCATTAGTGTATGATAAAATACTGTGCATAGGGCATTCAGTTTTGTTGATTGTGTAGTTTTCAATGCCTGTCCATTCACATTTACACGAAATTTAAGAAAAAAAAAAAATTTTTTTTTTCATAAATATGCATTCGTTTTTCGAATTTCTTGCAATATGAACTAAATACACCATACATTTTTAAAATTTATGGTGTATGATTTGTAAATCAAAACTTCAGAAATGCTACGAAGAAGGGAAAACTTCGAACAGTTTACTCAAGAAATAATCCATTAAATAATTAATGATAAAATACTGTGCATAGGGCATTCAGTTTTGTTGATTGTGTAGTTTTCAATGCCTGTCCATTCACATTTACACGAAATTTAAGAAAAAAAAAATTTTTTTTTTCATAAATATGCATTCGTTTTTCGAATTTCTTGCAATATGAACTAAATACACCATACATTTTTAAAATTTATGGTGTATGATTTGTAAATCAAAACTTCAGAAATGCTACGAAGGAGGGAAAACTTCAAACAGTTTACTCAAGAAATAATCCATTAAATAATTAATGATGAACAGGGTGCATAAACAATTTTCTGAAAAAACGCGCCCATTACCGAAATAATAACTATTATATTATCGTCGATTATTACATTTCAGACGAAAGTGAAGCAAGCAATTATTAAAAATGGAGAATATAAGAAGTTTCAATTCTGGCATAAAAATTTTAAAAACTTGTGTGAATGAAATAAATGATTATCAAATATAGTAAACAGTGTTAAATTTATAAAGAGAAAGATTCAATAAGAAATAGACATAATCAATCATCATAATGATAAATTTTTAATTATTAAATCTAATTAGCAATATGAAAGATTAAAAAAATTAACTACGCAAAAGAAAAAAAAAAAATTATTGAAACCTATCTACAATTTTTTTGCGGTTAAATATTTGAGGAAAAAACCTCCTTATACTTCAGCAAAATACTAATAAAAAATTTTAATATTTATGTGAAGATTTCTTAATGCTTTAATAAATTTATACAAATTGTTTAATTTTAATGTTTCACATTCACCAAACAATTGTTCATGATTTTTTTTAATATGCTTTTGATTATTTATTCCTAACAGAAGTCTCATAAATAGAGCTAAAATTAATTATAATAGAAATACATGAATAGCGTCGATATACGTGAATAATACTTGGATATAAAAGCAGCATATTGATGCTATAACGAGGAAAAAAAAAAGCTTTCACGATTGGCTACTCCTTTGATACAATGAGGTCGGGTGGTTCCTTTTCATAGATGGACAGACTTGAATGGTCAGTAAATATAAAAGCCAACCCGTTGCTTCTACTAATGCCATATTTAGCTCAGATATATTAATTGTATTTATCTGTATGATCAATGACATATATATTATATACTTTCAATTGTGTTGAAAACTTAAATATGCGTTGTCAAGTCGAGCATCATAAAACTGATAGTATATAATGCAATAGTTAACGTTCTAGACAAATCTAAAAAAAAATTTGCGTGTGATTTAAAACTGAATTTAAACTGGCTATTTCAAAATGAACTATTATTTAATGAAACAAATCTTGTAACATTTTAAGACATTTCAAATTCGCTTTCCGAACGAAACCAAAGTAATAAGTAGATATGTTTTCGTAAGTGGTGATGGTATTGAAAGGAAATTTGAAACACTATGCTTTGCTTGGCTTGGCTTGGCTTAAACAAGAAACCTATTTTGTAAAACAAAAGTACAACTTGAACTGTAGTGTCCATCGTTAGACAAGGTCCCCGGACAAAAAATTAGTCACCCTGGCACACAAGCACAGAGGAGTCGTTAAACATTTACAGATAACGTAGAGGTCGAGTCACGAGAGCACAGCCTCTGCATAATCATATAGCCACGTCCAGACGAGAGGACGTGTAATTATTGCAAACCAATTATAAACCGATTTGTCTCGGTGTGGATGGAACCCCTGGAGCGAGTCAACTTTATCATTCCGCTGAAACCAGAATCAGTATTTCTCGGACATCAAAGGGATTTCTTATGGGCGCCATTTTCGACTAGCTGTCACTTGTAGCCAGAGATAACGTGGCTTGTTTCTCATGAATCAGCCGGAGCCACTAAGAGTGAGAACTAGTCTGTTTCGTTTTCTCGTCTGGACGCGGCTTAAGGCAATTATGGCGAGCCAGTGACTAATTTGTTTCATTAACTGACACGCGATTCGACCATTGCGTCATCTGTAAATATTTAAAGATTCATCTGCGCTTGGGCACCATGATGACTAATTTTTTTTTGTCCAGTGACCTTAAATTGTGATCAAAATGAAACTATTTTCAATGTTAACTATTTCGGTTTTTATATATAACAAAGCAAAAACATGAAACAGGCACGAAACTTTCATCATTGAAGTATATGAAACAAAACATAAGCTATACAGCAAGTAATTCTTTAACTAACTTGCACCACATTAAGTTGTGCTACTGGAACATAACAGTCTATTTCAGGTACCACTTTTCAAAAATCATTATAATAATCTAAAAGTAAGTTGTGAAAAGCAATCAGTTTGTTGTGTAAGTGAAATCTTGCTTTTTCCCAAGAAAAATTCGATTTTTTTTTTTTGGAGAAGTTATATAATTGAAAATATATTCATTATAATTTAAAACTACATTTGGATAATATGTAACGTGTTTATTTTTAAATAATTGTAATAAAACTCACAAAAAGGTGCATATATGCAACCGAAGCCCCTTTTTTAAACAGAACAAAATGCCCTTTGACCTCTTCTCGTCCTCTCTACATGTACTGGTCAATGCTAGGCTCCTCTGGGGATAATAACTCAAACCTCCCTTCTGACCACCGTCCTTGAAAAGCAAGGTCACATGTGGAAGTTGGAAGATAAAAAGAGGGGAAACTTCAGAAAAAATACAAAAAAGAAGAAGAAAAAAATATTAGAAGGCATGCTGAGGGGCCCGACGGGAGACCCGGACAAAGAGCGCTTGTGAGAAGCAGAGAGCAGGATTAAAATTGCTGAGCAGAAGTACTTTTTGCACTGTTCAGTCATTCTAACCGAACCTTTTGGTTGAAAAGCCAAAAAAAAAAAAAAAAAAAAAAGACTAAATATACATTGTAAACAATTTATGTAAAAATATTCATTAATGTTATATGACAAAACCTATACAAGAAGCTGGCTACTCAAAATAAGCTGCGACTAAATAAAAATACCGATACTGTAATTTATATGCAATTAGCTTTTTTTTCTCTACTCCTTAGAGAAAGCTTACGTCTAGACGGAATTCTTGGAAATCATACGACTCCCCAGATAATTAAACAAAATAAACAATACTATTACACACTTAACTAGAAATATTTAGAGTGGCTTAGAAAAGACGAAAGTGGCTATTTTATCAGCGTTAAGGTAAAAATACTACATAGGAAAACTACATTCATGGTTTTCATACTAATGCATAAGAAAAACGGAAAATTTAATACCTCAGTAACATTACTTCAAATAACTGAGACCAGAGAATTTCCCATTTAGCAAAAGATTTTCTAACTACAAAATCAGTATGTAATCATCTGTAACTGCATGTAGTTCCAGATTATTCTAGCTTTCTATACGTATTTTGAAGACTATTAGTCCATGCCGATATTACCATAACATTTTTTTTTATTTATAACAATGGCTTAAATTTTTAATCACACGATTATTAATATACGAAATGAAATACAGGAAAAGAAATCGATTTATTTTGTGACTAAATCATAATAAATTTAAGAATATTAGAAATTATAATTTTAAAAGATAAATCTCTCGCAACATGACAAGATTTTTGACTAAAGACTACTACTCTAATTTGACTACTCTAAGAATTTAAAAAAAGAAATACTTTGTGGAAATAATATAAGAAATCTGAAAAATAAAATCACATCAAAAATCTGGAATTACTTGCAAAGACGAATAATGTACTCTGAACAAATAAACCAAAAGGAGAAAATAGTAGTATTAACTTTCTTTAAACCATTAGTAAAATTAACTTTCATTTGAGTGTCTAAACACCTACATGCGTTTTTGTATTTATTTATTTTTATTTTATTTTATTTACGGACATGAAATACTCACTATAAATGAAAACCTATCATTCCAAATAACTTATAATTTATTTCGGTGAATAAATTATAATATTGCGTGCCGTAGATAGCACGCCATATTAAAGAAATCGACGATTATTCGAAATTGGGATAATGTAAAACTGTTTTCAAGAAATTTCAAAGAAATTTATTGCAAGGGAAAAATATTTTCAATGTTTATTTTTTAAGTAAATAAACAAGGTTAAACTCGCTGGTTATTTTTCCCACAATTTAAAAATAATTTCGAACTATTCCTCATTTGCGAAAAAAACGTGTTCGACACGATTTAAATTTAATACATCACGAGAATTTGCGTTTAGCAGAATCAAACTAGCTAATCACAAATATTAAAAATGTCAAAAAACATACACAAATTATACATGGATGCGCTTATTTAGTGATTATAATTCTGTGTGTAACAGAGATTTAAAGTATCCAATTAAACTCGCAGATTAAATAAATCTGGACTAAATTTCAACAAAATATAAAACCTGCATGGTATGCTAAAAAGGCACATCGTTTAAAATACATCTACCGTTTTACCATCACACACATTAAATGAGGAAATTGTTTGAAGCTGTTAATCGCTGTATGTTAACTTTCTGCATATGCATGTTAAGTATCAACCATAATACCTTCAAAATTAATGAAGTTCAAATAACAATTTATTTTCCTCCAAATTTATATATGTGTTAATTTAATTTTAATTTCATAAAATTGTGCATTATCCAGATATTATAACTTACTAACCATAAAGAAACAGATTTAAAATAGAGATTTCCCACAAAAAATTGGACAAAATATCGATTTTGAGCTGTTTTTATCCTAAATTATGTTTTGGAATCTTAAAAATGTTCCTGTCACATATTTTGTCTCTATGACAATTCTAAAGTGCATATTTATGACGTTACATCAAGGTCACTCTAAAAATCGAAGCCGAAACAAACAGCTTTCTCACTCATGATCCTGGATAGCTTCAGGAACACTACATGTAAAGCGACATAAATAATATGAAACATTCAGCAGCAGAATACCTTGAATAACTGTGAATATGACTTTTGTGTAGTGTTTATTTACAACTGATCGAATTTCCTGCTTTTGTTTCGACAAATTTTGGAAAAAGTGTATTGAAAGAGCGTACGGTTCTGTGTTTTGTTAAAAATTAGTGTTTGTTTATTTATTTAATTAAAAATATATTTCAATTAAATAACATGGCTCGTATTCAGAGAAAATCTGTACTTCCATTAAAAAATGAATGGCAAACATTGGCATAACGCAAATAATAGACGAAATATATAATCTTTTACTCAGCTTGTAATCTCTACTCCAAAACAACGAATTGACACTCTTCGATTTTTCCAATTCCTCATGGGAAATTCGATTTGATTCAGAAAATTCGATTTTTCCAATTCCTCATTGGAAATTCGATTTGATTCAGAAAATTCGATTTTTCCAATTCCTCATTGGAAATTCGATTTGATTCAGAAAATTCGATTTTTCCAATTCCTCATTGGAAATTCGATTTGATTCAGAAAATTCGATTTTTCCAATTCCTCATGGGAAATTCGATTTGATTCCGAAAATTCGATTTTCCCAATTCCTCATTGGAAAAATCCAGTTGGAAAGAAAAATTTTTATATATGTTGATATGTACTTGTGAATTTTGAAAATTTGAGAAATAATTGCGAAATTTAATTTTAACTTATGATGTAAACTACTCTTTCTTAAAAATAAATATTTTGATTTTTTTTTTTTAATTTTTATTAGTTTTGTTTTAAAAGAAATTAATTACGCAAAAATAAATAAGAAAAAATTTTATTAGATGCGTGCTAATGATACTGTTATGTATAATGTATATTACGTATTTTATGTTACAAGACAAACGAGTAGATGTTTCCATTTTTTAATTTTGATCAAAAAAGGAAATTTTATTTTTATTTAAAATGGTTTCATATAATAGGAGTTAAAGTAAAAGGTAAAAAAATATATATATATAAATAACATGAAATGTTTCATAACTTTTTAACCTATATAAAAGCTTTAAATTGATTTTTTTTTACATACAATGTCAAAATCAAAATACTGTGGCTTTATAACTAATGCTCCAAATCTTTTGAAATTTTTATCATATATTTATAAAAATCTAAAACTAAGGATGGGATTTTTAAAAGAGTTGAATAGAATTTTTCTTTTATGCAAGTTAATTTTTGGAATTCATAAATTATCGCAAATTTTCTACAATTTTTTTTCCAAGAATCATTAAAGATATATGAAACTCCATCCTTAAAAGGAAAGACAGATGTTTTTGTGAGTATGTTAAAAAAATATGGAACTAAAATATCAAAAATTGATTAAAAAGTATTTTGAAAAATTCAAACTTTGAGTTTAATGAAAAAAAAAATGCATTTTTTTCTTGTAAAAATACTTTAATTACATTTGAGGATATCAATTCATAGTCGAAATTATATTCAATAGCATTTACTTAAAGAAATAAATTTTTAGATGCCGAAACCCATTTAAAATAGAAATGTTTAGTGGAAAAAAAAAATTGCCATTAAAAATGTTTCTGCAGAAACGACTTTTTGACAGTAAAAATTAAAGCTACAACACATTTTGATACTAAAAACTAATCAAAAGAATCTTAGTCAAGCATTATTTGACAATGTTGAAACTAAAAATTATTTTCATGAAAAATATTTAGAAAGTGAATTGAACTTCTATATACTTATTAAAATATACATTGCTAGTCTTGTGACAGTGAAGTTCAATATATTTTTGAAGCACGGTCAAACAGTATGTCTACCACTCATTTGACCCGGTCCAGAATTCCCCATGAGATTCATAACCAACTGACAAGAAAACTCAACTTCTCTTTATCAACACATTGACATGCATGCAAGATCATCTTAAATGAAGTAGTAGTTCTGAGAACTCTCAAATTCGAATCTAATTGAAACTGTCGGCTTACAGTGATATTAGCTAAGAATTATTGAATCCTAAATGCACCAGAAGAAACAGAAGAAAGCAATTTGCGTAACAATCCAATTTGATACAAAGGTTTTGCATAATACATTTGACATCTTTATTAACAATGGATATTAAATTTTCAAATCCTTTTTTTTTTTTTTTTTTGCATATTAAAATGCTTTATAATCGTTATTATAAGTTAATTTTTTTTTTATTAATTTCTTAAAAAAAAATTAATGTAGAAATTTTTTAAACTACCTTAGCTTAGGGTTAGGTTAGGTTACGCTTTAGACTTTGTACTACTTCTGTTAAAAAGTCAAAAAAATTTTTTTTTTTTTTTATAAAGTTTTTAAAACACGAAATCTCAGTGTTGCCATCCTTTTAATTTCAATAAAATGATAAATTTATTTCACTAAATATTTAACCTACTTTAAAAGTGTTAAAAATCAAAATTTACAAAATTTAAATAAGGGAAGATGATATTGTTATGTATTCATAAAATATTTATCCAATCTTTTTAAATATTCAGCCAGGAATAAATGAAAACATTGCAGCAATTAGTAGAAGAAAAAAAAGCACTGAAATAATTCTCATCTTCAACAAGAAAAAGTTTTCTTAAGACAGGCTTTTAAAATTATACGTATACTACATTTGTTACAAATAAAATTATCAACTCAGAAGAATTTTCCCTTATGATTCTAGATAAGAGATATATTGATTTAAAAAAAATTAAATGCTTATTACAATGACATTGTACATTCAACATAAAAATTAATTTTTATTATTCTTGATACATAAAACCGCCATTTTTTTCCCATTTCTAAACGATATTAAACTGAAATTACAAATGGATTAAGAAAATTTATGCACTACAATAATAAAAGCAAACAAAACACTTAAAAATTTCTCTTTTTTCCTCTTGGAAATTTATGAATATATCAAATAATAAATCTCTTCAAGTGTTTTTCAAAACGTATTTTAAATAGAGCTATTAACGCTATATTGAAATATTAAAAGAAAAAGCAAACAAAAACAGTTTAAGACATTTGAACATACAGCAGCTGTATGCAGTTCAATACGTGATCTTCAAGTTAGCAAATGCGATCACCAGGTGACCAAATCAGTTAAAAGGGGTTTTTTTGTTTTGTTTTCCTCTCACATTTTCTCCCTTTTATATTCACAAACAAAACTGCTGCAAAGATAAAATTTCAAAAGTGAAAAAGTCTGCATCAAGCATCAATCAAGTTTTCATAACAAGACAACTTGAGCATTGGATATTAAACCATCTACAGATTTTTTTGTTTATTATTATTATTCCCTTCTCTCTTGACTTCGAAACCATCATAACAGTTCAGTGTAATTCTCGAGTGACACAAATCGAATTAGACAAACTTTTTTTTCTTCTTTCACACTAAATGAACTGCATATGATCCAGTTAAAGTTTCTTCGAAATAATTTAAACAGATCTAAATTGATAAGATATTAAAAACATGACAACATCACTAAAACAAAAACAAAAAAAACCGTAAAACGTCATTTTGACAAGCAGCTGTTTGTATCTGTACTTCAACGTCAACTCAGCAAATGGATTTTTTTCGGGGCATTCAAGTTCGTATTTTTTTTTTTTTTTTTTTTTTTTTTTTTAAGTGGTTCTTTCATGTGAGAATTCTGATGAAAGATTACTTCGTTATGCACTGACAACCTGTGAGTTACTTACAAATCAAATTAAAACTACTCACGAACCTTTTGTCTTCTAAAAGTGACAAAATGAATGAAAGTCATGATGATTCTACTCAAAATTCTTCAATTCAATTTAAACGGAAATTATGAATGCGGCGTTGAACATTGGCAGTAAACCAAAGCAAACATAAAACGTTTAAGGCCATTTGAACAAGCAGCTGTTAGCATCTTAATGCGTGAATGTTAAGTAAACAAGTGCGGGTTTTTTTTATGATTAAAAAAGTTTTAAAAATACAATAATGACAGGAAGTCATTTAAAAAACTAACGTGATAATTAACGCTTTCGTCAATAACGAGATAATGTGGAAACAGTGTCCTTATTTATTGTTTTTTGCCTTGATAAACTGCAAAGTTACTCTTATATTAAGATATTAGTCTTCGCGAACGTCTGCTTCCAGAATTACATATTTTATGATATTGCCCTTGTATCATTTTAAAATAACTAAACCACAAAACTGTTCTGCCTGATAGTGCATTAAAATAAGCAATTTGAATATTTATATTATTTATTTTGTGAACTAACATTTTCACTAAAGAATATTAAAAGGCGTTCAATAAAAATCATTCTTGCGTTTGGCTACTACAAAAATAAAACCAACTATGTTATAGAATTTTAATTAAATCTACTGTAACGCACCAAATTCTTTATCTACTTTTATTATCTATACATGTATATATAGAAATAATCTACCCGTAAAGGAAATACAAGTTTCTTTTTTTGTGTGCGTTCGCCGCGGCCAAGTTACAGTGAGTACACATGCGACCCGTGGCCTTCACAAGTCAGTGCATCCCTGGTTTAAGGTCATTTGGACGAGCATCTGTTTGCATCTTAATGCGTGAAAGCCAAGCTAACTAGTGCGTTCTTTGAACGAGCTAACAGTTAAAAAGAGTGTTGCCCTTTTTATTTTTTTAATGACTCCCTCACACCACCAACCGCTACTAAGATAAAATTTCGGAATGCAGCGAAAGAGAACTAGGCATTAATCAAGTTTTTTAACACTCTACTGACACGCTTTGTGCGACATTCGTCGTCCGCGACCTTGCGAAAGAAAGACCCAGCACACACACACACTACAAGGAGGACGAAAACAAAGAACATGTTTTAAGTGCTGTGTGCCACGGCGCCAACTAAAACTACGGCGCTAATTCGCAACTGTCACGCTATTTTAAAGGAACACGACATATTAGAATACGGAGGCCTTATCTGATGCAGAGATTACACTTGAGTTTTGATAACACAATTTTCAAGACGCCAGAGTGTTTGAAATGTCAACGGCCGAAAGTGCTCATCTCGCAGCTAGAGCGCAGTATTTCTGTTATCGCGCTTGAAGAGATGAGCTAACAGCAATAACTTTAGAAAGGTGGATTTTGCGCTGAAATAAAGTGGGACGAAACGAAAATGAAGACTTACTTTCAATAAAAATTCGTAGACGCATTCACGTCTATTTACCGAGTAAAGTAAATAGAAAGGTAATTAAAAATTGAAGATACTGTAGTAACTCCCGGTTATATTGCGGAAACAGAAAAAAGAATGATTGACACGATGATTCGTTTTCAATGCTTGGTTTGTATTTTATGAGAGGAATGAACTGATATGAAATTAGATTTTAGAATAACTCCATTTTATGAATGCATAACTATTAGTTTTATTTTAAGGATAAACATTGAATAAAATCCCATTTCTGAGTTTAACAGGGTGTAAAAAACCTAACAAAATACAGTTATAATTATTTTGTAAAGAAATGCTCGTTTAAAATACTACATAAATGGTTAACATTTATGTATGTAATTAAAAAGTTATATTTAATTATTCTATTCGAATAATTAAATATGCCTTCCAAAATTAATATATTTTTGCAATTGAATATCCATATTTTTATTAGTAATTGAAAGTTACAATTATTAATTGTAATATTTTAATTGTTATATATATTGTAATTAATTACAATTAATAATGCTCATTTATTTAATATTTATTTTGCTTAAATCGTATATTATTTGATAAACTACAAACCTATTTAATAAAATTCTCTGTTAGTTACGTATTGTTGGAAAACAAAACCAAAAATAGAATCAGATTGCATATATGTAAAGTAGGGCAATGCAAAAAATGCCTTCAAAAAGGTTGGACCCAATACAAGCTTGTAAGTGCCAATTACTGATATTTCGTTTTCGACAACTGATTTCGAAACATACCAGTTATATAAAGTCATGAATTCATTAAATACACTGTTCCTCAGATTTGCTAATCAACACGAGTACTTATCTAGAGTTAAACTTGCACATCAGTGATTATGCTTTACTTAATTTTAAATAGGAAATGATAATCAATTCCTTGTTAAATTCATTGGTAACTGTTTTAATCAGCTTAACCTAGAAATGACATTTGAAGAATTGAGTAAAAATTCGAGTGTAATGATCGGATTAAAAACAAGCAAGGCATTTTTTCAACGAGCATATTTTAGTTATATTTGAGTTTACATCAAAAAAAAAAAAATAAAAAAAAAAAAAAAAAACTTCAATAATCCGATTTGCAAAATTGCCTCTATATTCCTTTACCGCGTTATGGCAAAGGGGGAAAAAAGTATCTTAATGTTGCATTGTCTAGCATAAAAATTACATTTAAGAAGCATAAGCTGCTATTTGTAAACGCATTAGAGCGTCAAGTTTTTATTGAGCCGCTCTTTATGATTAAAACATTCAACGAAACTAACTAGTTTATCTGTCAATTTTACTTCTGTACATATATTTACAGAAAAAAAAATAAAGTAACAACCTATTAAATCAACATCAGTTATAAGATCCAATTAAGTACGATTCCATTAATTAATAACTAAATAAAAAGTTTTCTTAATTAGTAAAATGCTAATTAGTTTTATAACTAACTTTACCTTTCGTTCATTATGAGCAATTAAAAACTAAATCTGTTGATATTCTGATGTCTAACTAAACGGAAATGTTATTAATTTTTAATTAAAATACTTTATATCTTAAATCAATAGCTTTCATTTTTAACTTACTGTAAGCATCAACAGATGCAGCGAATTTCAAAATAAATATACCAAAAACACAATATGTTTTGCTTTTTTTTAACTGACAAATCCTGCATAGTAATTCCATTCATCAGAATACATTACTGAAAAAACAGGAAGAATAAAGTTACCTTACGCGACATAATCTTACGACCGTATGTTCGCTCTCATGCATTAAAGATTATAAAAGATTTGAAGTACTAACTTCAAACGAACACACTGTTATGAAACTGACAGGCTTCAACTTGGGAAAAAGAAACTTGATTCAAGAAAACGAGTTGTTTCCGATTTTTTTTTTTTTTTTTTTTTTTTTACTGAATTTATACATTGTTAATCGTTATGAAAAAAAAAAAATGAACGGAAAAAAAATAAACAAATTACAATGAAATCATTTTATATAAATAAAGATACAAGCATGGGTTGAAATTCTTTGACTTTATAAATACTGAAACTCATGCACGATGAAAAAATACAAAGCTCGTTCATTTATCAGCTGCAATGGAATTCGTCCCGCAGCTGAAAAAAAACCGACAGAAGGGAATCTAGCATTAGGTCATTGCTATGTCCTTTCATACACTTGAGGAATTTTCTTTCGTGAAAAAGAAAATTCCTTGCGTTAAATGAAAGGATAAAGAAATATCATTCATCTGTTTAAAAAAGACTTTCTTTCATGCTTGTCGTCCAGATGGCGTTTGTTGTTTAACCAAAAGTATTTATTAATTATTTTTTTCTACGGGAGTGGAATTTGACGGGACAGGAGCGTTTTGGCCCACAACCGCATTTGGGGCATTCAACTCCAGGATCGATAGACGGGGAACGGCCCGGGTCACTCCTTTTGGGTCCCTCAAAACGCCCCGCGAGTTTCATCCATTTACCGGATGGGGGAGGAAAAAAAACCCGGCGGGTTTAAAAACTTACCTGAGCGGTAAGAAGTTTCCACTGTCGCCGGCGTTTACCCGCTTCCCGCTCGGCACCAAAACACATGCACGCGGCGTAAGGGATCATGGCTTTCGGTCGGTTCAAAACATTTCGACCGTAATTGAGTGAGTTTGCAAAAGTAGCTACGATCTGTCCATCTGTTGACGGAAGCGCATGCGAAAGTCCTTTATCTAGGCAAGGCAAAGAGTGGATAGTGAGCCGCGAGAACTCAAACCGCAGTCGCCTGGCAAAAGGCCAAATCAGCTTTGCTCGCTCGTTCTCCGAGCATCGATCAGAACAAACCAAAAACGAACAGCCCGGCTTTATTTTGCGCCGCCAGGTGGCGCGGCGGGGGTGTGCGATAGCAGCGACGCCCTTAGGAAGGCGCCAGAAGATCAGCGAAGTCGACTTATCCGAACGGTATAAAAAGGCAATGAATATAATAAAAATAAAAATGAGGGTGTGGGTGGGGGAACTCGATGGGGGAAAAAAAAAAAATAAAATGGTAAAAAATAAATAACAGGGCAGGGGTGAAAATCAAGAAATTGTTTTTGCTTCATAAGGGAAATAATAAGCACAATTTTGATAAGGGGAAATAAAACGCGATAGAGTTATTTTATTTATTATTTTTTTTTACCGGTTCTCGTACGTTTAGTTTTGATTAATATAAAAAATGAAAAGGGTTTGGGGGTTTTTTTACCTCCTTTTTTTTTCATGAATGTATGGGGTGAAGGCAAGTGAAATAATGAATTTTCGTCGTGCGTAAAGAAAAAAAAAAAAAAAAGATTGATGTTTTGGTAAAAATTAATGGATTTTTGTTTTGGGTAGGGATAGACTTAAAAAAAAATAATAAACAAAGGCCAAGAATATTTTTAAAAATAAAGTAAGATCACCCACAGTGTCAAAAACGCGTAAAAAAAATAGCAATATTTATTAGTGGAAATTTTTTATTGAACTTAATTTCCACACTAAAACAACTAAGATTTGTTCCTTCATTATAATTTTTTAAATTAGAAACTTTTAAATTTATCAAATAATTTTTGGAAAAAATTCCTTTATAAAGTAATATATAGTCAGTAAAAAATATTAATGTTGGTACAAAAATTTCACATTAAACTATCTTACCCAGAGATATTCCTTCTGTATGTTCCAACTAAAAAAATCGAATTGCTAAAATGATTTCTAGCATATCATAGAAGGAAGAAACATTTTGTGCTAGAATGTAGTATCACGTTCTGATATTTGCTAATAAGGAAAGAATTTGGAAGGAAAACTGCTAAAAAATGCACAAACCTGAATTTTTAAGCCCATTTATTAACTTTTATTGATTTTTTTTTTTATAATAATACATTATTCTTAAATATATAATTTATAGATAGTGACTTCGAGTAATTCTTTCTATTATTTGAGGAATAAATTTGTTAAATTATTCAATTAAACAACATTAGTTGGTTTCATATTATATTTGAAAAGGCAATTCTTTATTATTAAATACTTTTGTATTCGTCGTAAATTTAGTGAAACAATGTTTCAAAACTGAATAAAATACTGTTCAACATGAAAAGCTTTTTGAAATTTTATTTTTTTAACAATTTAACTAAAAATAAAATTGATGATGAAAAGCATAAGTATTGTCTGAAGTAAAAAAATAAGTTACAACATCAAAATCGAATATTTGCTATCTACTGCAATCAGAAATTAATTGTTAAACAATTTTGAGAGCATTAATTTTGTCAAAAGTAATTATACTTAATTAAAAGCAAGACATCACAGATCTCAGAAATTATAAGATCAAAGGTACATATTAATACAATATTAATACGTATGCCAATTAATGAATATAATTTTAATTATTAAAAATAAAGAGGTAACGAACATTTAAATTTATTTTATTAAATAGGCTATTTAAAGTTACTTATACAACGCACCTAAATACGTAAACTAGTTATAAATAAAAACTATTGACATTCAATTTATGACCGACTTTCACATGCACAAAGAATTACATCTAAATTAATAGATAAAATGTAGCTTCTAATTAAATGATTGCCCTAAATCATTGTTTATACTGGAGGATACAAAGGTTCAGTAGCCTTATTTTCATGATCATGCTTTCCAGGAAGTACGTGCTTTCTTATCTTTAAAACAAAGATTGAACTGCCGAAATCAGTTGCGTCCATTAAAAATGAAGCAAGACAAAAGATTTCCTACGATTTTTCCCACTTTCCGTAGAAAGGACCTTTCACCTCCACAACATACATCACTAGATAAAGAGTATACTTGACCCAGCCCAAAAAGTTTGCAAGATAAACTGAAGTTGTATCGTGTAACGACACACATATGCCAAACAGGTCCAAATCTTAGATTTTTTTTTATCCTTAATCCACAATATTGACGTCATTTGACACTATTCGGGCACGTGTAGCAGATGCAGTGTTATCTAGAATACATCAAGGGAAACATGCTACATTTTTCATAAGAGGATAAAGAGAAAAGCTCCTGGAAGAGCTACACATTCCTGTACTTCCCGGATCACGTTTATGTTATTGTACAGAAAATCAGAAACATACGTTGAATCAGCTCAACAATGACAAATGTTGTTGATATAGATCATGTTAGTCAGCTACGTCCAGATTTGAAACATATCAACCGATAGCCGGTCTAGTTCGTTATTTGAACGCGGAAACAAAGCCTCGTTATCTCTCCTTGCTAGTGAACCTCCAGTCTTTCGGAAGGACGAAAATTCTTTCATTGCGAACCAAAAACTGACACTAGGCCGAATGGTCATTCTTCTCTCCCCAAAATGGATGAATGAAACAGCATATGTTTCGATTTCCATCCATATTTCAACAACGCGGCTTGATGAGCTGCGTTCAAAACTTTCCGGCCTTAAACTAAAATCTAATCAGTAACCTTCTGATGAAGTACAACCCAGCTTTCGCCAATACTTTTAAACTTCAAAAAAAAATAATAATAATAATAATAAATAAAATAAAATAAAAAAATAAATAAAAAAAAACTATGAAGTTTATATTCTCAGGTTTTCTGTGCCAATACAAGTATTTTTTTAAAAAAACTTTTAAAAGTCTCTTCATATAAGGGAAGAAAAACCTTAACTGGGAATGCTTTTTTTTTAAATTTATTTTTTAATCTTCCATCTACCAAGAACGCTGCCAAAGCTATTTAGAAGATGAAATTAAGGTGATAGGCTTCAAGTAAATCAAGTGATAAAGTATGCTTCGAAAAATTAATGGTTATAGCCTCTATTTCAACAGTTTAAAAGTTAACGCGAAGTAGGTTTGAGGATCTTGTCTTTGCCGAGTCTGATAACTGCTGTTTATCGCACACTTCTAATATGCGACTTGTCTCATTAAACTAAAATTATCTTTATAACTTCTTTAAAATTAGCCGTGGGCGAATTTTCGCAATGTTACTCATCCACTATCATTCATTAGAGCTTCTGTATTGGCATTATTTACCGATTCAATGTTAGAATCATTCAAATTTTATTAAACTATTTTCACTGGATTTAACACAAATTCAATCTGTCGGAGAATCCCAAAACAAAATAAATATCCTAAAATATGTAAAATACAAAAGGAAGCTAATCTTTATAAAAAAGTCAATTATATGTACAATTATATTTATTTCTTCAGTCCTCGAGAATTTAAGGGTGATCATTAAAAAAAATATATGTACAGTGATCATTTAAAGAAAATGGCATTGGTTAACATGTAATATTAAAGCATTTTGACTGATATATGTTAAAACATTTTCGGTATTTGTTCCATTATTGTGCTTGCCTGAAATACGAGTTTTTGTTGCCTCAAAAGCAAGTTATTCTATACATAAAAAAACTATATTCAAATGGACATAAATCATTTCGAGGCCATTGTTACAGACACTTATTTGATTTATAACTTGAATTTACATAAAACCAAAACCATTGGTTTATAAATCAATTGAAGGCACTTAAAAAGTAGTCGGTTTCCTTTCCTCAAAAACGAACCGAAATAAAATATTAGCGTAGGCAAATGAAGGCAAAACTATTCGAGGTCACTGCATTGCTTATCATTTATGCAAGAAACTAAGAAGAAACTAGCGTTGCGAGGAATTTAAACAAAAAAATTATGTTTAATTTTTTTTAAATATATACGAGTTTAAATTATAAATTGCTAAGTAGTAGCTAAAAACATAAACAACAAAAGAAATTCTCACGTGGAAAAAATCTTCAAACGTGCCGAAATGGTAGAAAACAGGGAAACAGAATATCATTTGACTCATTTTTTTAAAAATATTCTTCCAGTTTTTTTTATTTTTATTTGGTGGTCAAGTTTTCTTTTGATAAAAATTTTTCGCATCAATAGACTCAAATTATTTATTTTTATTTCTGTGATCGTATCTTTCTGTGTTATAGATTTTCTGTATCGCATAAACGTTGCCGTTGAAATATAAAAAGTTTTCTTGAAACTTTTCATTTTCAAAAGTTGAAATGATTATAAGTTTAAAAAATGATATAAAAATACGCATCATTGAAATGATAAACTTCATCATTAAATGTTGTTCATTTAATTAACTTGTTTAGTTCTTCAAGTTTTTATGTCTTTATCGGCTTATGAATGGTAAAAAGAGTTTTTGTATAGCGATTATTTAGTTATAGCAATGCTATTCAAAATTTGGACGAATTAGGTTTTAGTAGTTTTTTTTTATTTTATTTTTATTTTTTAATTTGTTGCCATTTCTGAAGGCACGTGTCACACTTTAGATTGTTCCATAAATCTAATTACTTCTGTATCCCATCACCTAACCGTTTTTTTTTTTTTTTTTTTTTCAATTTTATAAATTTTACTCCAGATGATTTGCGTTATTTTTATTACTAACGTTAAATTTTTATTTTCGTAACTATTCGTTTGATTAAATTTTTAATTAATACATACGCATACATAATTTTTAATTAATACAAAACTGCATAGGTAACTCTCTAGAAAAAGGTCTGTTGCCGACAACCGTCGACTGTTTTTTTCCTTTTTCTCTCCATTTTATTTTCACTAACAGAAAATATGCTCAGTTAAGGCCTTACAATGAATTCTTTTTATTGCAGAATTTAATTTTTTCCAGCCTGTCGAAAATACAGTGAAAATAAAGTAATTCTTAAGTAATGAAATCCATTTCAAAAATATTCCCACATGTAATTAGAAAAAATGGAAAATGTCTAAGAGGAGAAATTTCTGTCAATTTGGTACTATTGGTTATCTCCAAGTGAAATATTGTAGACATTTATAGTTCGAAAAAAAGCAAGAGAGGAGAAAGTGCAGCTAATTTAAAATAAATCTTCGGGCATAATAAAGAAACATCAAAATATTGCAACATATGATATAAAGAAACCGGAATATATAATATAAAGAATATATTTAAAAAACCTTCAGTTAAAAGTACCGATATTTGGTACACAAGGAATACACCGTCTCATCATATGTTCATTTTACTTAAAAATAATAAATTTCCAGTAATATTTGAAATTTTGACAGATGAAAACAGAGATCTTGATCACGCATTAGTTTGATAAAATCAAAGTAAGCATTCGCATAATAGTAAAATATTTTATTCGATTCTTTCTATTTTGTTGCAAACTACTTTGCAACAAAATAGAAACTAGAGAATAAGATCATTTGTCAATAGCGTGCTAAACTGGACACAGGATTCCTATCTATGTAATTTGTTTTCATCTATACGATATTTACTCATTCCTCCCCCCCAAAAAAAAAAAAAAAAAAATTAAACAAAGGTCCATTTTAAAAATGTGCTGCCCGAAATAGATGAGATTGTTACTAGATAATATATCAATACGTACAAGCCTGCTTTGGTCAGCACGCATCTGTGATTGCATGAGCAGTTTTAGGCATTATTATCAAAAATATCAATGTATAACTAATTGACTAATCACGCTTGCACTTGGTAACTACAAAAATAGAATTGAAAACTAAAATACTTTGAAATAATGCCATATGACGCATCAAATTTTTCATTTGCTATATTCTATTTGCTTTATATGTTTTTATACATCTATCATAACTGTATATTCATATATCTAACATATGCTTTTATATGTTAGATATATGAATATGTGTGTGTTAATAAACCCCGCGAAAAAAAATTTTTTTTTCTTGGCTCGCAGCCAAAATAGTACAACTATGCTGGACACAAAGCTGTAAAATCGACCATCAGAAGTCTTTCTTGCTATGGATTAGGATGGGAAGTAAAATTCTTAGAAGCTTTCTTGAAGCGAATTATAGCAAAGACATCTAAAGGTGCGATGGTTCTGAAATATCAGCTTAGAAACGTTGACAAAGACTGCCGTTAGACGCAAGCGAACGGGGGGAACGATTCATCATGTTTTGAATGAGGGGTCGAACCCACTTCCCCTCTTCTTGGAACCCCATGGGTAGAACCTCGACTAGAATTGCGGCATTCTTATTCTGAACTAGTCGAAAGTCACGTGAAATCAATAAGGTCTTGAGTTTCGTTTCTATTTTTCTGTCTAGCTCAATCTCGAAGCAAAGAAAAGAAAATATTCCTTTTCCGCAAGTTTTTCCGTTATGAAAATTTTAATATACTCGTAGAATGATATTTGAAATGTATTCGATGTATTATTTTTCATCATGGTATATATTCCGTTTTACAGTTTATCTGTCAATTGTTTTATTCTGATTGCAACGCTGACTTCAGCAGTTTTACAAAAGGCTAAAGTTAAAATGTCTGCACAACAGATTTCCCTATTATCAGACACTTACGTGACCAGAAGCATGTTGGACAATTGAAATCATCGGACAGAAATTATCAAAGGCATCTTCTAAGTGTGAAAGCATTAGTCTAAGTAGAAATACGATAAATAGACTATTTTATTTGTGCTAGTTATTGCAAGTATAATAAATATATTAGCGTAAGTAAATACACTGACAGTTTCTAAAGGTCTTGGTTAAAATGGATTTACAATCTATAGTAGAAGGTTAATTGATAATCTACTTTATCTTATAATTACACGGAAACAAATCAAGCTCGACACCTTTTTATTAGGAATAGAAGTTTCCAGCAGATTTGGAGGATAGATTTAAGAGCTTAAAGTACACTGAGAAAAACTACAAAAGCAGGATTAACAGTGGTTTTTGTTTATCGACATTATATTCACTACACATATAAAGCAATAAAACCCTATTGAGGGATCACTTTGAGCGATTCATGTGGGCAACCTGTACATAAATAGAAAATAATGTTTTTTATTTAAATAATTTTTCACTAAAAAGGAAAAAGTATTCTCGATGAAAAAAACTTCCTTGAAACATAGCTATTAAAATTTATTATTATTTATTTATATATATTTTTTAAACTAACAATATCAATCGATCAACGAAGTAAAAACCAAAGTCATTTTTGCATAGCATTTATGTCATTGTAACTCTAAATTTTAATTTTTGTCCCACATGCATTTGTTTAATCGAGCAAGCCAAATCAGATTTAACATAGGAAATTAAGAGTCGCTGTAACTGTTACAATTACTTGTATGCTCGCAACAATAGGCAAAAACATTATTATCCCTAAAATGGCGATCAATGAGGCTGGTTGTTTTTTAATTAAGTGCGAGCAGTTGAAAACTTCAGATATATATTAGGTTTTTAATAAGATACAATGCATAATTCAAAAGGATGACGAGAGGAAATATTTTCCCTATAATTACAATGTTGAACTAGCTGATGAAAAAAAAGCAACTACACATATATCAGCTTTCAGAGAACTACAATGCGTAATCGATTTCAATGACCATGCGTCAGGTACCAATCAGCCAACTTATTCCTGCTGTTATAAATAGGACTTCATGAAAAAATTGCACAATAGTTCTTTCGCTTATGTATTTAAAATCCAAAAAATGCACATTGCTCGATGAAAAAGACGAAGTTATACATGATTAATGCTTAAAACTTGATTTAATCACTTACTATTTAATTTTTTATTCTTAAAAGCTACTCCACTAAACTCTTTGTATCGAAAAGTTAATTACTTAAATTTAGATGATTTTTCAAATACGAAATTTTTTTAATAAACACAAGTTAAAATTTGAGATGAAAAAAGACACCTTAAGATACAAAGGTGAGTAAAATATTCTTAAATAATTATCAGTTAACTGCTTTTCCTCACTATTTAGAAGTAAATAAAATTACGCCATCTTAGTACTTTAGAGCAGCGATCTCCAAATATATTTGATCACGTATCTCTAAGAAGAAAATAATTGACTTTGTACCCCATAAAATACTTTCGAGTATATACAGTTGTGTCCAGCGAATATTATTGTACATAATGGTTGTGCTTTTATAGTTCATCCCTCGTCAGATCATAGCGTATGACCGTACGCTTATATACATGCGTGCGCGCGCCGAAATTCACGTTTCGTTTTAGTTTCTTAAAGTTTAGAACAGTTCTTTCCTAGCTGAGGAACGCAGTAGATCGGTTAAAGTTATGTGAACATAATGTAAGTAATGACGGAATATACATAAATTAAAGAAATAATAGGCGTAAACCTAGTTATTGATTGTTCACTGAATGTTATAAATCTCGCCAACTACAAACCATATAGCACAATTGCGCATGTGCGTTCTTTTGATGTTGCTCTTGTTTTAGTAATTTTTATAGAAATATCTAGAGTTGTCTTATAGCTTTCAGCTTTGATATTTTTTTAAACGTGATTGAAGTAGGCAAAATTGATGTATAGATCGATATCAAATCAATTTATTAAACTTTTATTTCGATATCAATCCTTGTTGTGCCCTTTCATCATAAATTTATGTAGTTGGAAATTACTATAATGCTATTTGTTTTAATGCTAGGCTGCTAATTTATAAAACTGAAATAAATTGTAAGTTTAAAAATAAAAGCCTATTAGTGTTATCAATTTTAGTCAGTTTATCTAAAAACATCACTAAATATCAGAAACGCCTTTTTTGTGTGTAAAAAGAAGAGAGATCATATAGTTTTATGAAAGGTATATGGGAGATTGGTTTGGTTTGTCGCTCTACGGTCATCTTGTGCACACGAGGGCTGAACAGACCGGGACCTACAGTTTAAAATGAATTCCGAACCCCTACAAATATCTATGGCACCATCAAGACTCGAACCCTGTGGTACCGAGGGCCAGAGCGCTAGCCACTCAGCCATCAGATCCGTATATAAGAGAGAAAAACGGCTGTGACGCATTGGCTTAGACAAGAATTTCATTTACTGTTATTTGAGCTGTTCAGGTCATAAAGTAATCGTCTCTTTAACCTCTTCAGGAGCATTCCCACTTGCGAATGTTTCATTTGTTTAAAATTAAAATTATGCAAACTTAAAAAATTAATAAGAGCTATTCACTACGAAATTTCTCAATAAGTTTAATATAAACCTCGCTTATATTATGACAGGTATATGTAAACCTCGTTAAAAGGTTAAGGTTAATATAAACGTTACGGTTAAGGTTAATATAAACCTCGCTTGTCATCACTGATATTTTATTATGCGCAATAACATAACTCAATTAGCGTAACATTTTACTGTATAAGTACTATCCTAAAAAAAAAAATCCCCAAGAAGTTATGAGAAATTTTGTGCAAGATAAACTTGTTACATTTGCGGAAAATGTACTTATAAATTATAAAACTTTTCCCATTTTACCATTAAAAGACTACATATTATAATATTCGGCCACAAAATGATTTAATTTTTTTAATTTAATATTTTTCTGTCTTTTTAAACTGTTTATATGAAACTAAAAGAACATCAGACACAAAAATAAATCACTTCTCTTCACAGAAAGAAACACGCTTTTGTGCCACAAAAAGAAAATTTTTGCTTCGCTATTTGAAATTTTAATTATCTGGGAATAATAAAAATATAACTTTGATTCGAAATTTTATGATTTTTAAAGAAATAAAAAAAATTAGGGACTAGAATTCAACTAGACCATAAAGTAATTTAAAACTGCTTTTAACAAAACATTATGCTTAGTAATTGTTAAATTATTTTCTCCTGGGTTTTATGAAATTCATAAAAATTTCATCAACAATGTAACAAAACTAATGACTGTTTTTAGGTAAAGAACAGAAATTCGATAGAGAAAAGATAGTATTAAATGGCAGCAAAAATATTCGCCTATTGTTGCTTTTTATTCTTCAGTTTTAAATTCAATCAAATTTTCAGCAATTTAAAGCGAGAAGAAATCTTGGCAAAATTTTTTTAAGAAAGGAAACACGATCCCATCTCTCATTTTAAAGATAAAAGAATAGCTTTTCTTTCTTTCTGGTAAGTCATGCATTTTAAAAGAGGAAATGTTTGAATTGCTCAATCAATGCACTAAAATTTTTGTTTTCTTTCATATAAGACTGATTTATATCGGAATTTTTCTACATGTTTACATTTTGTTTTTGGATTTATTTTTCTTCGAAGTACTTCCACACATGTCTGCTGTCCTTTTTTGCTGTTAAACAACCTTTCATTTCTTCCTTTATCCTCAAATCAAAATTACTTGAAAAAATTCAAGCATGTCAACTAATTTAATTGGCTCCTATAAAAGACTATAAAATTCGTGATCTATTTATAAAACTTTGATACACATTCTAGATACTCTAATTTATTATGAACACTTGCACACTTAATTCCAATAGTTGCCAGCTAACTATGTGGAGTACGAGGAGACATACTTCTAGATGGAGGTTATGGCAGCTACATCGTCTTTTGATACGAAAGCTGTTAAAGGTAATGAATTCAATGAAAGATAATATTACATATATGGTACGTCAATTTATTATGTATTACTTGTATGCATTTTTTTTATGTTAATCTGCAATATCTGTGAGATGCACTCAAAATGTTTTGAAGAATAAGAATGTCCTCAGGTGTGCACTGTCTGAGGGCTTTTCAATTTGGAAACCCTGCTTAGACGATTTTTTTAATGCTACAATGCAATTATTTGAAAAAGTAAGTATTAAGTTAAAAAAAAATTATATTCCATTTGGCGGCCTGAATGACATGCAGGGCAAAGCACTGCGACAATTTACAAGTGGTCAGGTCGGCCAGCCCGTCCTGTAAGTAAATAACTCAATTTCGGTGGTCTGCACAGAAAAATAACTATGAACTTCACAGTTTGTTTTTGAATTCGCTTTCTTTTTCACTCTTAAATATAACTTTAACTACAATATTTTTATACTTGCGCAACTTATAGTTTTCAATTGTTCGTTTTCATACATCTGATTTTTATTTATTTTTTTTTTTTTAAGTTTTATAGTTAAGTTTTAAGTTTTATTTCAGAAAAATGAATTACCGAATGAGGAAAAAAAAATATGAATCACCCCTGACATTGATAAAATGCATGATAGAAAGAATTTCGACCAAAGCAGTTTCCACAGAAGGGGGACTATATGAGAAATATAATTGGAAACCATTATGGCAACTGAACGGGTTGATTTATATTCTGAATTTCCTTCCATTAATATGATGCCTTTTGTTATTTTTAACATTGCATTATTCATTTAGGCATAGCAAAACAAATATTCACTAACTCTTCGCTTTTCCAAATTTAATCATTTTTTAAATATTTTAAAAGCGATAATAATGAAGTTTCAAACAAATTTCTTAAGAATATACAAGGAAGTAGTAATGTTAATGGAATAATTATTCTAGCGTAAGTTTATTTCACATTCGAACGTTGCATTTTATGTATCAGGAATAATAAACAAAACAAAATGTTTTTCACAATATTCTCCGTGATGTTCAATACACTTTTGCCTAAGCTTGAACTCTTAAGCGCATCAAACACTTCTATTCCTGGCATCGAAAATCGTTTGCCACGTTGTTTATTCTTCACATACGGGAACAAAAATCATTGGGTTCCAGAACAGGGCTGTACGGTGGATGACCCATCAGTTCGATATTTTGAGCAGTCAAATATTGAGTTGTTTGGTTTGGTATATGAGAGTCGTGTTGTCATCACGAGGAATAATCCTGTGTTGTCGCTTGTTTTTTCATATTTCTCCAAAGACTTCTGGTAAACAAGTGCAGAATTGATCGTTATACGATTCTCTATTGGTATTGTAGCCACATGCCTATTTAACCAAAGAACTGCAACTATTTTCTTCGAAGTACTTGTGCGAAATTTTGTTGGGTTTGGCTCATCTTGGAAGACTTATATAGGCGATCGCTTTTTATTTTCTACTCATACGCATATATCCAAGATTCGTCACCTCTGTAAACATTGTACACAGCATTGGACGATACACGATTATAGTTTTGAAGCATTTTATATCAATCGAACAGAAGCCTGTTTTTGAACGATTGTCAAATTATGCGGAATCCAAAGCGAACAAACGCCTTTTTTTCATATCTAAATAAATGTTAATGTAAAATTTTTGTATGCTCTTTACTTATGCACAAAGACGCCTCAATCTCATAGTATATCACAAGACGACCCTGCATTATCACTTCACGCTCAGCAGTGTGTTTTCTGGCACAAGAATAGATTTTGGACGACATTCTTTAAATTCATTTGTGAGAGAGCGATGGCCACCATTAAATTCACTGAACCAGTGATATGCAAGGGTTTTAGGTGGTGCTTCATCGTTAAAAGTTGAAATGAGTTGATCGATGCATTGTTGAAGTAATCCACGTCGAAAGTTATAGTAAGTCATCGCACGAAAATATTCACGAGTTTATTCCACTTTTTGTTTGATATAAAATTTTCAAGTTGTTATAAACAACAAAAACGTAATCCGAATGACAAAACGGTCTGAGTAAGTAAAGGGGAAAAGTGTCAAACTTTATGACGGAAATATCAGATGGCACCATGCAACACTAGCATAGGCAATTCTGGGTACATAACAGCAATTCCCGTAGAATTTCAAGCGCGATATTAAGAATGCCCTATTAAAAAAAAAAAATTATAGTGAAATAATCTAAAAACCTCGTGTCATACAGTTCAGAACAGTAAAAGCTTCATGCTAATTTGTAGGGATTTTTTTTTTTCATTTGTTTGATTTATACATAGTGGGAAAGGCAAAAAAATATTCTTTTTTCATCTCATGATATATTTTTTTCCCAAGATTTACAATTTTAAAATGATTTCCACAGATGTGTAAAATTTAGCAATACTGTTTGACTACAAATACAATAATCTTTGAATTTTTACTGACTTCAAAATTAATACTATTTGCTTGTTCCTTGCATTATTTAACTGATTTTACCTGCTATTATATTATCAATTGCAGTTGAACTTTGATTAAATTTTTTTTTTTCAACAAAACACTTGAATTATCCCCCCACCCCTACAAAAAAAACACGCTTACAGAACCTTTTTTCACCATGTAAGTAAAAGGAAGCGAAAATACACAGTATTTTTTTTTTTTTTTTTTTTACAAATTTTATTTTATATTATACACTGAAGTGACAAAAGTCATGGGATAGCAATATGCAAATTTTCAGATGGCAGTAGCATCGCGTAGAGCAGGTATAAATGCGCAGTGCTTTCGCAGAGCTTTCATTTCTGTTCAAGTTATTCATGTGAAGAGGCTTTGACGTGATGATGACCGCACGACGGGAACTAACAGACTTTGAACGCGGAATGTTAGTTGGAGCTAGACGCATGGGTCATGCCATTTCGGAAATCGTTAGGGAATTCGACATTCCCAGATCCACTGTGTCAAGAGTGTGCCGAGAGTATGAAATTTTAGGCATAACATCCCACCATGGACAGCGCAGTGGTCGACCACCTGCACTTAACGACCGAGAACGGACCGGAGAAATTTGGCTTTCTTGGGCTATTCCAGCAGAAGACCGACTCGAGTGCCTTTACTGACAGAACGACATCGCTTGCAGCGACTCTCGTGGGCACGTGAGCATATCGGTTGGTTCCTAGATGAATGGAAAACCGTGGCCTGGTCCGATGAGTCACGATTTCAGTTGGTAAGAGCTGATGGTAGGGTTCGAGTGTGGCGCAGACCCCACGAAGCCAGGGACCCAAACTGTCAGCAAGACACTGTTCAAGCTGGTGGTGGCTCCGTAATGGTGTGGGCTGTTTTTTCATGGCATGGACTTGATCGTCTGGTGCGACTTGACCGAACATTGACTGGAAATGCTTATGTTCAGCTACTTGGAGATCACTTGCAGCCATTCATGGACTTCATGTACCCAAACAACGATGGGATTTTTATGGATGACAATGCGCCATGTCACCGGGCCACAAATGTTCGCGATTGGTTTGAAGAACATTCTGGACAATTCCAACGAATGATCTGGCCACCTAGATCGCCCGACATGAATCCCATCGAGCATTTATGGGACATCATCGAGAGGTCTGTTCGTGCCCAATATCCTGCACCATCAACGCTTTCACAATTATGGACGTCTATCGAGACAGCATGGCTCAATATTCCTGCAGAAGACTTCCAACGACTTGTTGAGTCCATGCCACGTCGAGTTGCTGCACTTCGCCGGGCGAAAGGAGGGCCGACACGATATTAAGAGGTATCCCATGACTTTTGTCAGTTCAGTGTATTTACATCTAACACCAATTACTTAGACTGTGCGCTAACTGTTTCTAGATTATGAATTGAATGCTAGGAGCACAATTACATTTAGATACTGTTAAGTAATGACATATACTAGTATTTGACCACGCATAATTTTATTAGACATGTAGAACAGAAAATACTAAAATGCAACTCTTTGCTTGAAAATGGTAAAATGCGTTTCTTGGCATTTCACGAAGCAGATTGCGTAAAACAAAAGTTTATGTATAAAAATGTCGCGCAACAATTTTTTTTCAGTGATAAAAGCGTTGAACAGAAAATCAAATATTCCGCTCTGTTGTTTACAAGTTAAATTATGACACTTGTTTTCATCCCTTCCCCCACCCACGAGTTTTATTTATAAAAAGCCCAATATAATAATACAGTAACCACTCCATATATCGCACCTTGAATATTTCGCGACAATCTTTTTGGGAAAAGAATGCGACACAATCTTTTATAAAAGTCGTCCGTTTTATTACAGTTTTAAATTTTCTTCTTCCATTCTTGATGTTAAACTTTTATTTATGCCTTTCAATTCCAGCTACTCAAAAGACTCTTTTATACACACACAATTTTTATCTATTGCCCTTTCATTACCTAAATTAAACATTTGGCTATTTCCAGTCCGAATTCTGTAAAGGTAGTTCTTCTCAACCACTATGTAAATTCACTATTCTTTTTCCTGTCACGTCAACTGCTTCCAGCCGCCACCAATTGGAAGTCATGTGTATCGAGATGTATTTAAGGAGTTCAATACACAGTGCTTTCACGGTCACTTCGCAGGCGATTCAATAATACAGAGAGTACAATAAATAATGATTAGCAGCTGTTAAATAAGAGAATGGATAGCAGTCTTTAATCCACGGTTTAGATATTCACTTAAAAAATAAATAATCTTATTGAAGAATGAAAGTTACGCGAGTGTGTGTGTGTGTATATATGTGCAGAATAAAGTAACTAAAAAAAAGCAGAAAAAAAGAATAAAGCTGAATTAAAGAAAAACAAATAAAAAAAATTGTTAAAATCAAGCATTTTTATATGGCATTCTCGTCTTTAAAACAACTTGTTCATAATTATGTGAAAAAACATTGAAAAATTAAAGATTCAGTAATTAAGTTATTTTCTAACATGCCTTTTGAAAATACTTCAATTAAATTAGTATTAAAATTAAAATGCGATGTGGTGATATGAGAATAATGAAATACCTAAATTAAAGAACTTTTAAATTAAAAACATTTCCATTTTTGTTTTCTATGAGATATTTCTATAACGAATTACTTGTAACGTAAAATTTCACATCTTGTCGTTGATTAGAAAAAGTTATTCAACAAACACTCGACTTTATTATTAAATCGTTTTTTTTTGTCTTTTTCTCATTATCTCTGTCAGATTTTCATAATTAATAATGCAAATAGTAATAAGTTTTACTACCTCATAGCCTTAAAAACGAATTTTTTTTTAATACGTATTTTTAAAAGAAATCTCCATGCCTAATTTACTGTTTAGCACTCTTTCTAGATTGAATTTAATGGAAGAAATTAATAGAAAATTGCAACTGCAAAGTATATTTATAAAGTGTGCATATATATAAACTTTTTTTCTAAGAGTAAAGAAATAAGCTTTTTTAAATTATTTTATTTCAGTTTGTTTGAAAATTGTATTTTATTTGTTTTGTTTCTTTCGCAAGCAATATTCAGAACTTCACATTTTTCAGGAAATATATTGAAAAATAAAACAATGCACAATATTCAATTCAACAACGATATGCAGCTTTTTTTGCATAAAAATAGAAAGGAAAAAAACTATGTCCATTTGTAAGGAATTTTTTAAAAATATTTCATTTAATTAATGTAAGAAAAATTTTAAAATATCGTTACGCTTTTATTTAAATTAATATTTATTTTAAAGTTCAAAATCCTAACTTTGAAGTTTAGTGGTATATACATTTCAAAGAATCCTACAAAGAAATTGTAGCACACATCGATTTAGTTTGTAAATGTTTTAATTTCAGTATTATCTGTTCTATTGTTTGAATTCTAAATGGACAGATATTTCTTTAACTTAGAAAATGCTATTTTTAATAGTGAAATTCTATAAACTTCGAAAGTTAAGTTTTCATTTAAGTTTCATAACACACATCACCCTAAATGCATTAACTATATTAAATATTTATTCTCCTTTCAAACTAAAGTTCAAAGAGCTCGCAGTGAAATTAGCGTAATTACACTTGGGTCTTAAATCTTATAATTACTTTTAACATGTGCATAATTTATATATTTTTAAAGAGTATTTAATGCCTTATGTGTCAGTGTACTGATAAAGGACCATTAATTTAAAGTCTTAAGGAATTTAAAGTACTTAGAATTTTTCAATGGTTTAATTCAGAATTGATTTTAAATTAACAATACAGCTGGGAGGGCAGTATTGTTTTTAAACTGACTTTCCTTAATTAAACTTTTCTTTGTTGTAAAATACTTAAAGGGGAAATCTTTTGTTCTGCACAATGAAAATTTATATTTTAGTATAACTATCATGTTTAATAAAAATTGCAAGAACATAATTCATACTCAGTATGAAAAATTGTTTCAAAATTTGTTTTAGTGTTGTAAATATTATTGGGTTATTTTAATTAGAAATGTTTAATAAATCGGCGTTTCTTGTAATAAAGGATATGTTTTTGGTTGCATCTAATGGTAGACGAACAACAGTCTAACAATTGGCTTCAAGTTTCGATTATAATTTCTAATCTGGCTATCCCAAATCCCCTCGTCACTGTCATTCCATTATAATACAACAAACCATAAAATGAAAAAACAAGTACGAAATATACCGTTTTCATATAAACAAGCTGTTTATACCAAACGAATATATGCCATTTCTGAAAGAGCAAAAATATCCGTATAGACAACAAAATCCCTGTTAAGTACAATTTATCCCATACTGTTTAAAGAAACAAATTGTTTTTTTTTCATACCGGGAAAAGAAAACTATCCACCATGATCTGTAAAATAATTTGATGATGTACATGTTCAAGAAATTGTAAACTATTAGAGGTCAGACATCAACATTGGTTAGATGTAAAAGCTAATAGATGCTACTTAAAGTTTGGTTTAACAGAGTAGAGCTAGCAAAAGATAATTTATAGTACGTGAACAAAATAAGTCAGTTTGTACCCGGTTACTTTCATAGAGTAGTAATTATAAGGTTGGTTGCTATATTGCTTATGGTTGCCTTATTTGGAATTACTACAGGCAGTTTCACGTATAATTACTTTTATTAATTGCTTTGACTGTTGAAAACTAGCGAGTTACATCAAAATAATCATCATGAAAGAAATTATATCTGTAGTTTAAAAATTCTCCGATGAATAGATATATTTTATGGTAATAAGGGCTCTTAAGTGGAATTTAACGAAATAGGTCGAAAACCAAATATTGATCCGTTTATTTAATTACATTCAAAAATTAAACAACGTTGAATTTTTAAGCAGACAGCCATGAAATTTTAGAAAAGGCTTGCTGCTATCAGTACAATGAACATCCAATTCAGCAGAAAGGTGATCCTTATGCAAATATCAAGTACAAGACTCCGCAGGTAATATGGGTATGAAGTGCAAGACTACAATAAAAAGAACGAAATTAGCTATTATAGATACACTTTGTAAGTTCAAGTGTATTTGTTTGGGCACTATGACTACAAGAAATCTCCAGAACAACTTTACACGTGGTAAAAATCGGAAAACTTGAGAAGTGGCGTAATTCGATAAGCTGAAGTGTCATTCCATGAGCTTGGAATCATCAAGAGCTTCCAAATAGTCACACGTAGAGCTGTAAGAAAAGTAGATGGCAGTAGGCCAAGAAAAACAATACCAGTAGATGACGATATATCGTCTTGCTTGCTAAGTGGTATCGATCTCTCTCCTGTTACTGCATAATGCAAAGAGTCAAGTATCGCGCTTTACTGTGGCCAAACACTTTCATAAAGGTGGTTTATTCACCTGCTGTGCTGAATGCTGCATCCCATTAGCAGTTGACCATCGGTGGCACTGTTTAAACTGGTATGAGGAACACAAAGACTGAACATCTCTACAATGAAGCCGCATCTCCTTCACAGATGAGTTATTTCGGTGTCATAAGAGATTTTCAATGGCTTATAAGGAAGAGGCAATGACATGACTTTATAACACTAACATCAGGGAAACAGACTATTTGCTCGTCTTGGTATAATCATCTGGAGAGGCACTATGAAGAACGAGCAGAGTGAGCTTTAAATTTTAGACCGGGTATTGTTATCATAGTTTGCTATTGTTAACAAGTGAGCTTCCCCCATGTGAGTTCATTTGGAGGTGACATTGGTGTATGTTTCATTTTTATGGATGATCACAGCTGGCTAGGTCGGTCTAGTGCAATGCAGGAACTTCTAAAGAGATGAAGATATCACTAGAAGGGGTTGGCCAGCGTAATCACCCGATTTAAATCTTAAAGATTATGCGTGGTATGTTTTGGGAAACCACTTTGGAAATATTGAATTTGGGAATACTGAACAAAAATATAGAGGCTCATTAAGAACTGTTGATTATTTGAGTCTACAGAGACGTTGTCAAGCAACTATTGCATATTAAGAAAGTGCTTACTAAGGGACATCTGTTCCCTCTTTTGACAAACAATGCTGCTCTTTCGATAAAGCCTTTTCTGTTTGATTCTAAACTGTATACATATTCTTTTTGTGTTAATATTTTTTCTTCAACCTCTAAATACAAATGACTGTCTCTGTATTTTCACAGTTTGTCTTCCGGGCGATTTCTTGCTGAGCTATGAGGAGAAAAAAAAACTGTCTTTGGATAAGTTTTGCGCCCTAGTGAATTACATTCTTCGGAGGGATTTCGTATACAAGAAAGCTTGAAAAATTAGTGCGTTTAATGTTCATTTTAAACTGCGTCCACATCAACCCACGAAAATTTTGTCATTGCCCTTCACTAAAATCGGTTTGTGCTGCAGTTTGGATGGAAACTGAATCGAATGCTGTTTCGTTCTTAACGTTTTGGGTTGAAGATGGGCCTAGTGGCGGTTTTTGGGCATACAAAGGTTTTACTACGATTTTCCGAAAGACTGTGGAAGATTTGCTCGTAAGCAGTGGTTGTTTTTCTTTTCGAGTTCATACTTCAACACCCGGGGACAGACAAAAGTTCAGAATTATGTTTCACATCTGAACGTGGTTTCAGAAAAATTATTTGCATTGCAACACAGTTCGTTTATCTGATTGCTTTAACTGTCCTTCAATACAAGTAGTTACACGAAGTCCCAGTGGAACTGTTTAAATGGTGATCACATCATCAAAATCAAGTTATGCAAACTATATTACAATCTATTTTCATTAGTCCATAAATGAATACCGAATTGCTACATAATCGCTATAAAATAGACTTTCAAAAAAGAGTTTGAACGTTGAAGAAACGTTGCAAAATAAGTTTGTATGGGTATTAAAACAAATAAGAACGAATGTATAACGAAGCACTATTGAATACAAGAAGCATTTACACGAAGGAGAAAAAAAAAATATCGACCTGGAACATTCGAAAACTTTCAAATTAATGTGATCATTAAAAAATAGCAAATATATTCGTTCAATTGAATTTGAATAATTTTGAAATACTGCTTAATGAAACTTTATCTTACTATATTCTATAAAATATAGTATGTCAGTAAAAAGTTTGAAAAATGTAAAACGACGAAAACTTAAAGCTATGAAATTATATTCAGTTAAAAATAAATAAACATTTCCACAAATAACTCTTGATACTGTAGCTATTTATCGTTTTAAACAGAACGACTTTATACAGCACCCTACTACGAAATGACGTCAAATACTTACCAATATGACGTCACACAACAAGGCATCCAATATCATGCTGTGATCTTTTCATGGCAATGCTCTGATGCACAAAGGTAACAAAATACACTGAAGTGACAAAAGTCATGGGATAACAATATGCAAATTTTCAGATGGCAGTAGCATCGCGTAGAACAGGTATAAATGCGCAGTGCTTTCGCAGAGCTTTCATTTCTGTTCAAGTTATTCATGTGAAGAGGCTTTGACGTGATGATGACCGCACGACGGGAATTAACAGACTTTGAACGCGGAATGTTAGTTGGAGCTAGACGCATGGGTCATGCCATTTCCGAAATCGTTAGGGAATTCAATATTCCCAGATCCACTGTGTCAAGAGTGTGCCGAGAGTATGAAATTTCAGGCATAATATCCCACCATGGACAGCGCAGTGGTCGACCGCCTGCACTTAACGACCGAGACCTGCGACGTCTGCATAGAGTCGTAAATTCTAACAGACAAGCAACACTGCGTCAAATAACCGCAGAAATCAATGTGGGACGTACAAGGGACTTGTCTGTTAGAACTGTGCGGAGAAATTTGGCTTTCTTGGGCTATTCCAGCAGAAGACCGACTCGAGTGCCTTTACTGACAGAACGACACCGCTTGCAGCGACTCTCGTGGGCACGTGAGCATATCGGTTGGTCCCTAGATGAATGGAAAACCGTGGCCTGGTCCGATGAGTCACGATTTCAATTGGTAAGAGCTGATGGTAGGGTTCGAGTGTGGCGCAGACCCCACGAAGCCATGGACACAAACTGTCAGCAAGGCACTGTTCAAGCTGGTGGTGACTCCGTAATGGTGTGGGCTGTTTTTTCATGGCATGGACTTGGTCCTCTGGTGCGACTGGACCGAACATTGACTGGAAATGCTTATGTTCAGCTACTTGGAGATCACTTGCAGCCATTCATGGACTTCATGTACCCAAACAACGATGGGATTTTTATGGATGACAATGCGCCATGTCACCGGGCCACAAATGTTCGCGATTGGTTTGAAGAACATTCTGGACAATTCCAAGGAATGATCTGGCCACCTAGATCGCCCGACATGAATCCCATCGAGCATTTATGGGACATCATCGAGAGGTCTGTTCGTGCCCAATATCCTGCACCATCAACGCTTTCACAATTATGGACGTCTATCGAGACAGCATGGCTCAATATTCCTGCAGAAGACTTCCAACGACTTGTTGAGTCCATGCCACGTCGAGTTGCTGCACTTCGCCGGGCGAAAGGAGGGCCGACACGATATTAAGAGGTATCCCATGACTTTTGTCACTTCAGAGTATATCTTTCTTATTTTCAACTTTCAAAGAATCGAGACAAAATTTGACACTCAAGCAATTATATTTAAATTAATTTCTCTTTATCAGAAAGAAAGTTCTTAATTTCGTATAATCAATATACTACTCAAAATATACTTTTTATTCCATTTTTTTTCTGGTGCTATCAAAATAAAAGAAATTCCATACACATCTTTATTAATAAACAGTAGGACTGGATTTGCTAAGTAAAATGGCCTGAATGAGTTTAGAAAAGTAAGTGTTGTTTTATGACACAAGGTCCAGATTTCTGTCTGTTGCGATTGATTGGATGAAATAAATTGGTGCTAAAACGACTATCCTATAAGGCGAATTAAAAACAAATACAAAAATATTTAATAAAAGCAATGTTAACCAATTTAATCAGTGCTTATATTAAATATAGGAGACTTAAAATAATGTTAATACATGATTCAAGTAAAAGATATAAATTCTATATAAATTAAAATTTTGAAAACGTCTTTAATTCAGCATGCTTTGCATCTGCAAGAAGCAAAAGTTATAAATAACTTGAAATTTTTAAGATTCATTCAGAGAGTCTGAAACATTGCATACTATCAGCATTATTTTCGTCTTTTCCGCTATAAACTGACAGATACTCATGAAACTGATATTGCAGCCAGTTTTCCAAACATTTTATTAAATGTTTGGTTATTTTGCTGCTTGTTTTGAATTTTTATTTTTATCCATTTTTATGGATCTTTTTAACTTCTCATAGCTTTGGGGTTGGATGGGATTATGTATGTGGGATAAGAAGTATGGCGGTTTATATATATTATATATCAGATATAGGAGTGGGGGTTTCCAATAGTAAACGAATAGGAAACAGGCGGATATTGATTATGCAGAATCAAGACTGGAAGAAGTGAACATTCAGAAGTTTTAAGTTGTGCAAGACTTAAGACATTCTTCAAATGTGCATGACGTCCTGTTGTGGGTAACGTTGGAATGGAAATTCATTGGATTATACCACTTCCTCCCATGTATCATTCCGATAAGGCTTTATGTCCGCGGCAAAACTTATGACTTTTTGCATTCAAATCAATCAGGTGTGTTTTTGAATTGTTACTACACCATAAATTTGTTGCACGTGTAATTCTTTAATGGCTGTAATCGTTGTTACGGGAATCTGCTGATGCTAGCTAACTTCTGCGGTCACTTTGGCTGCAGTCGTCTTTTTAGATGTTATAATGAGCTTCAACATCAGACGCCCTCTTTTACTCAGCCTTGGCTTTTCTCCATTGTTATTCTTGACAGTGGTTATTTTATCTTGCATGCGATATGCAATCATTACTTTCAATATTGTGAAAATCACATAATACGATTGTAATATTAGATGCTTCAATCCAACAAGGGCCAACAGTTTGTAATTTCCAGAAGCATTACTTAATAATGTGGATAATTCTTCTGAATTATCCAGAAATATTCTTATTCGAGCATTAAAACGAAATCCTTCCCAAACGCTACGCATACAGAAAGACTTTTGATAATCAAATAATGATGATCATATTATTTTGATAATCAAGTAATGATGATCATATTATTTTGATAATCAAGTAATGATGATCATATTATTTTGATAATCAAGTAATGATGATCATATTATTTTGATAATCAAGTAATGATGATCATATTATTTTGATAATCAAGTAATGATGATCATATTATTTTGATAATCAAGTAATGATGATCATATTATTTTGATAATCAAGTAATGATGATCATATTATTTTGATAATCAAATAATGTAAAATATATTGATGAATGCAAAATAAATTACTTCCTATCCATGGAGAAAAAATTTATGGCACATATTTAATACTTATTTGTCTTAACTGTGGAAAATACTTTAAAATTTCAATATTAAAAAAAAGATACATTGAAGTCTTTTTAAGACATTTAACAAAATTGTTAGCTTTCAAGAACTTATGAGCTTGAGATTAATTAATAGCAAAATTATTCAGCAGGAAATTGTTAAAATATCAAATCAACGTAAGTTTAATCAAAATCCTTAAACCTAATTAATATCTTTAAATCTTAAAGTTTAATTAAATTAAAAGTCCTTAAAGTGGAAGTTAGGAAACTCTTCTCGAAAGGATTTTTTTACAAAATTTTAAACAAAAACTTCTGTAAATACTTATTTATTCAATTTTTACTTAATTTTATTAATTATTAATCAATTTATCAATGCAATTCTTCTTATTTTTTTTTAATTAGATTAGATTATGCAAACGCATTATTTGGGTAAAGAAACAAAGCATGAAACTAAGTTGAATCTGATTATTTATAACTTAAAATATTTTTTCCATTTTTTTCTCAGTGATTTTTAAATCAAATCCGAACTGAAAATTTCATTTATATAATAAAATTATTTCAACTTACTATAACTACATTGAATTAATTTATAAAGATGTGGCTTGTTAGTTACTTCTAGAATTGCAATCAGCACTCAACCAAAAAGATATTTAATTATATGTCAGCCTAAATATCTTATCTTGATGATAGCGTCGACTGATTCTGGTTTGACTGTTAACAGTCAAGTAATCCACAACCCAACCACAATTACAGAATTAAATAGCTTTGCTCGGGTACCCTCTGAATGACGTAAGGTTACCACATGTGTGTTTGAGTGCGCGTTTATTTTGCACATGTAGTCGTTAAATTACATGGTTATGGCCTCTATAAAACTGCTGTTTGGTTATGGGGGCTTGGGATGATATCTACCAAGAAATGAAGGCTGAAATGGGTGAAGAATCATGCTCAGTTGGAATCTTTCCAAACTTTAATTTTAGATAAGAAATTTTTTTGTTTTAATGACCACAATACACTTAAGAAATCTCAGATAAAAACAAAAACAAAAAAAAAGCTACATTTACCAATGTAGAAATCGAAATGGTTATTTAAAACATTGGGTTTTTTTTTTGTAGAATTCCACCTCGACATAACAAGTTGCATATGAAATAAACATTCAAGAAAAAATATTTTTACAATTGCTTCATTTGACGAATTTCTAAATTAGAAGCAATTTTTTTAATAATAAATTAATCTATTTTTTTTAACCATAAGAAGAATTCATTGTATGCAAAAAATATTTAAAACAAAATCCATTGAAACATTTTTCAAACACTAACTTATGAGAAATATTCAAAACGTTAGAAACTTGATATAAAATGTATTGATTTTCCATACGAGAAAATTATTTACTATAAAACAGTTTTTGAAAATCAATGTCGGGTTAGCTTAAAAATACAGTATTGATTTATTTTATACTAATACAATATATTCACGACGATATATTTTATTAAATTTGACGATGTATGTTTGTTAATACTATTTATAGAGTTTTTCATACTATCCCAAAAATATCGATTTTTCATTTATAAATAACCAAGTTAAGACAACAATATGTGGTGTTTTGGTTGACAAGACAACAAAGTGCAAATTTTGTGCAAAAATGAATTGCCATAACTTTCAGCCTGAGGAAATAAATATATAATCCAGCAGCCATATTACGATCGAATTCTGTTCTTATACCCATGGAATAAAACTAATCCATCATTTTTCAGTTTTAAAAAGCATTTTTGATGCCATAATTATATAAGAAAAATTGTTATAAATTTAGATAATGGAACCCGAAAGAAAATATATATTTAAAAAATTATTTTGGAAATAAGACAATATTTTCCCGACTATTGGTAATCTTCATATTCGCTAGAGAGATGAAAATCTTGAGCAGTTTCAGTTACAAATAATTAAAAATGCCTTACAGAAAACCAAATTTCTTCATTCCAAGTCTACCATCCACTAGCACTTTAGGATGTTGTAACGTCTCAGCCTATACTAGACATATAAAGGCTTCAAGAAGAGGGCCACTTTCAGATTCATGGGAACACTTTAAATTTTATTTACAGACATTATATATACCAGAACTCTATTTACAAAAAATGAAAATTAAGGATATAAACTAGATACACAAGTGCAGTTCACTCCAAGTTCGGGGATTTTCAGAGTTCTCGAGCCTACGACGAATCTAAACACCTGGTCTGCGGCAGACCCTAACTATCACACGGCTTGATTCACGAAACCACAAGAGGGTCACTTTGAAACAGGTGGAAAACTCCGGTGCATTCAGTCCCTTCAGAGAAAAAAAAAACTTCTGGTCGACTCGTCGCAAAACTTTTTTTGGTGAAAACAAAACTCCTTTTAAGACAATCTGTGAGGAGGGGATTGGGGGTCAGCTTCCCTCACTTCTCATTGAAGTAAACATTTCTCAACTCGTGGTCTATCCCCAATCACGAAGGAACAACTCATGGTATAGTTCATATTCAATCTGTAGTTGTTTCGACCTGTGAAGGTAGCACTGACATTCGCTAATTTCCTCATTATACATGATACTTAATATCTGCTAGCAGATTTGAGTAACAGATTGTTCTCATTAGTACAAAACACTAATTGCATGTAATATAACTATCCACAACACTGCTTATTTGCTGTCAAATTTGAATGATTGGCTTATTATATATTTATCAAATAATATACATTCCGCTCTTCTGGGAATGAAATGCCAAAACTTTTCTCGTGAGAAAAAAATGCTAAGTGTATAACGAGCATCACATTTTTCTATTTAAGCAAAAACCTGAGTGCACAACTATAGTTTTTTTATATAAAGAAGATTGTCAGAATTGTGAGAGAAAAATTTATTTATTTATTTATTTTTTTTTTTTTGGTGGCGGTTTTATAGAATTGATTTTAATGAAAATTCCGGAACAAAATGCCCGTAAATTATATTCATTTGTCTATAATTCCCTTCACGAAATAGGGTATAACAAATTTTTTAGTGTTTATTCTGTGATTATAGGCAGAAAATCGTGGTCAAATAGCACGAAATCAAAATTATTCATGCAATTAAGAAAAATTAGAAAAAACCACGAATTCAAGCAATAGAACATTTCGAATTCTTTCTCATTCCATAAAAAACACTTAATAGCTTAGAGACTAGTTTTTCAGTGTAAAACGAAAATATTTCTCTTGTATGAAAAGAAAATTCTTTTAAGCATTATTTCATGGTTCAGAGAATCCAAAGAATTTAATCCGCATTTTAACTCATTTCATGAAACCAGTTACCTTATTAATTTACGAAATATTTTAATGCTTCCTTTTTTTAAGAAACGATTAATTTTCGAGATTTTCAGGAGAAAAAAATTATGTTGCAAAATTTCTTTATATTGCGATTATACTAGTAAACCGATACTTTAGTATTTAATTTGAAATTTCACGATAGAAATATTCTTTAGTTCTATTTTCTGGTGTTTCAGACGTTCCATTTAAGTCACGTGTTTCTAACGTCACGTGTCTCTAACGCTCGTGGATTCTGAGAAATTTCAGTTTCGAATAAAACAATTATTTTCGTTCTATAGATTAAATAGGAGCCATTGAAGACAACAGTATCAACTTCAAAGGAATTACTGGTATCAGAAGTTGAGCCATCATGTTACAAAGCTTCATTAATCGGGAATTGTTGAACTTATTTTTGATAAGCAAAAAGAAACCATTGGTTAGCTTTTTATCGATATGCAAATTGAGGAACCTATTATAGCAACCGCTTTTATAATTAATAAGTAACAAGAACTCCGAAGAAGTTTTCGAGGAAAATAAGGTATATCCTCTTGAGATCCAGTGTCACTTTTATTTTGCATGTAGAAAAACAAATTAGTTTTAGGTCTTAAAATTTTGCAGTCTATTTTATTGGAAAGACCAGCACTACCATGTATATGCAACAAAACTTGCATATTTTGGTGGAATGCTTGTTCTACAAGCATTTCAAAACGGCGGCCAACGAGAAAAACAACAATTGAAAGTTTCTCAACAGATTTATTATTTTTTATTTTATAATTTTGCATATATTTTTGGTACAAAAATAGTTAATATGTAATTTTAAACGTTAAATTAAAATTCAACAATGAAAATTCTGAAACGAGAGATACGAATAAAAAAATAAATAAGTACGAATTTTTTTATATGTGGATTCATATAGTTTAAGATCCATGAACAAAATCTAATGTCACTTTTATTTTGCATGCAGAAAAACAAATTAGTTTTAAGTCTTAACATTCTGCAGTCTATTAGATTGGAAACTATGCAACAAAACTTGCAATGTTTGGCCGGAATCCTGGTTCTAGAAAGCATTTGAAACTGGCTGCCAACAAGGAAAATTGAAGGTTTCTCAACAGATTTATTATTTTTTATTTTATAATTTTGCATATATTTTTGGTACAAAAATAGTTAATATGTAATTTTAAACGTTAAATTAAAATTCAACAATGAAAATTCTGAAACGAGAGATACGAATAAAAAAATAAATAAGTACGAATTTTTTTATATGTGGATTCATATAGTTTAAGATCCATGAACAAAATCTAATGTCACTTTTATTTTGCATGCAGAAAAACAAATTAGTTTTAAGTCTTAACATTCTGCAGTCTATTAGATTGGAAACTATGCAACAAAACTTGCAATGTTTGGCCGGAATCCTGGTTCTAGAAAGCATTTGAAACTGGCTGCCAACAAGGAAAATTGAAGGTTTCGCAACAGCTTTATTATTTTTTATTTTATAATTTTGCATATATTTTTGGTACAAAAATAGTTAATATGTAATTTTAAACGTTAAATTAAAATTCAACAATGAAAATTCTGAAACGAGAGATACGAATAAAAAAATAAATAAGTACGAATTTTTTTATATGTGGATTCATATAGTTTAAGATCCATGAACAAAATCTAATGTCACTTTTATTTTGCATGCAGAAAAACAAATTAGTTTTAAGTCTTAACATTCTGCAGTCTATTAGATTGGAAACTATGCAACAAAACTTGCAATGTTTGGCCGGAATCCTGGTTCTAGAAAGCATTTGAAACTGGCTGCCAACAAGGAAAATTGAAGGTTTCATGCAACAGCTTTATTATTTTTATTTTATAATTTTGCATATATTTTGGTACAAAATAGTTAATATGTAATTTTAAACGTTAAATTAAAATTCAACAATGAAAATTCTGAAACGAGAGATACGAATAAAAAATAAATAAGTACGAATTTTTTTATATGTGGATTCATATAGTTTAAGATCCATGAACAAAATCTAATGTCACTTTTATTTTGCATGCAGAAAAACAAATTAGTTTTAAGTCTTAACATTTTGCAGTCCATTAGATTGGAAACTATGCAACAAAACTTGCAATGTTTGGCCGGAATCCTGGTTCTAGAAAGCATTTGAAACTGGCTGCCAACAAGGAAAATTGAAGGTTTCGCAACAGCTTTATTATTTTTTATTTTATAATTTTGCATATATTTTTGGTACAAAAATAGTTAATATGTAATTTTAAACGTTAAATTAAAATTCAACAATGAAAATTCTGAAACGAGAGATACGAATAAAAAAATAAATAAGTACGAATTTTTTTATATGTGGATTCATATAGTTTAAGATCCATGAACAAAATCTAATGTCACTTTTATTTTGCATGCAGAAAAACAAATTAGTTTTAAGTCTTAACATTCTGCAGTCTATTAGATTGGAAACTATGCAACAAAACTTGCAATGTTTGGCCGGAATCCTGGTTCTAGAAAGCATTTGAAACTGGCTGCCAACAAGGAAAATTGAAGGTTTCGCAACAGCTTTATTATTTTTTATTTTATAATTTTGCATATATTTTTTAGTACAAAAATAGTTAATATGTAATTTTAAACGTTAAATTAAAATTCAACAATGAAAATTCTGAAACGAGAGATACGAATAAAAAAATAAATAAGTACGAATTTTTTTTATATGTGGATTCATATAGTTTAAGATCCATGAACAAAATCTAATGTCACTTTTATTTTGCATGCAGAAAAACAAATTAGTTTTAAGTCTTAACATTCTGCAGTCTATTAGATTGGAAACTATGCAACAAAACTTGCAATGTTTGGCCGGAATCCTGGTTCTAGAAAGCATTTGAAACTGGCTGCCAACAAGGAAAATTGAAGGTTTCATAAACAGCTTTATTATTTTTATTTTATAATTTTGCATATATTTTTGGTACAAAAATAGTTAATATGTAATTTTAAACGTTAAATTAAAATTCAACAATGAAAATTCTGAAACGAGAGATACGAATAAAAAAAATAAATAAGTACGAATTTTTTTTTATGTGGATTCATATAGTTTAAGATCCATGAACAAAATCTAATGTCACTTTTATTTTGCATGCAGAAAAACAAATTAGTTTTAAGTCTTAACATTCTGCAGTCTATTAGATTGGAAACTATGCAACAAAACTTGCAATGTTTGGCCGGAATCCTGGTTCTAGAAAGCATTTGAAACTGGCTGCCAACAAGGAAAATTGAAGGTTTCGCAACAGCTTTATTATTAGTATTTTTATAATTTTACATATGTTTTCGGCACAAAAATAATTAGTATATAATTTTAAACGTTAAATTAATAAAATTCAACACTGAATCACGAATTCTAAAACATGAGATACGAATAAAACAAATAAGTACGAATTTTTTTATATCTTGATTTATATAGTTTAAAATCTACGAATAAAGTTAATATATAAAAATTTTGGAGGGATTTGTTTTTCAAGGGTTTAAGTTAAAGATTTTAAATCTATAATTTTACAAAAATTAACTGTAAAGCTACAGCTACCGATAAAGTTAAAATCGATCAATCAACAGCTGGACATTTAATGCCAACTAAAATACATTTCCCAATTCCTGATGTATGCTCAGTAGAATAAAAGTATCAGACATTTTAGCTTGAAACTCACCTTTTATAGTGTTGTTTTATTATGTAAAATCGATAGAGATTCCCGCATGAATATTTAAATCACTTTCCTTAAAGTTCTAAAAAGTAGATACAAATTTCTGTCTACAGAATATTTTTTCCTCACCTTGTAAAGACAAAGTGAAAAGTATTTAATCTCGCGAAGTATTAAAGGGAAAATATGCCATGAAAATTGATAACGATCAGCAAGTTCAAAAATTAATCTGTCACCGGAAGGAAAAGTAATACAAGACAAAAATTTCAAATTTTTACAGAAGGAAAGGCAAGGCTTAGTTGTGTTATAAAAATTGCGTCGTAACGCAACTTGACGGCTAATTCATCATCTTACTTTGTTAATTAAGAGTAAGTCAAATTCTTTTAATTTATGAATTTTGCAATTTTAATTGTGTCGTTTTTCTTGTAAATGAGAAAAAATGAGAGTCAATTCAAGGAAATCAGTCCCTTGACATTTTCATCTGAATCCGAATGAAATATGTATTAAACGAAAGGGAAAATATTAAAATAACTGATGTTTTTTTTTTTTTTTTTTTTTATGGAACAAATAATTATCGTAGTTGGTCGGTGTTTTTTTGGATATCACGCGTAATATAAAGATATAACTCACGCTATAAAGATATAACTCAGAATAGTGACCATGAATCCAGTAGTTACAAAAACCGTAGGTCCCGATCTCATATAACCGTAGAGCGTCACAGAGCCCAATCAGATTTCTCACCCACATCATTCCCAAACTGTAAAGGGGCAACTTTATGCACAATGATGTGGCGTGGTGGGGTAGTAGTAGAAGTTACAAAAAACGTCACCTCACCTTTTTTCAATAAAGCTACTCAAAAAACAACGACAAATATTGATCTTCAGTTCATCCAAACATTGCGTTAACATAAAAACAGATGATACTTTGCTGCATTGAATACGAACCAGTGAATGGAAACTCAAAGATTTTCGTATCCGTTCCACTTCCACTTCCTACATTTTCAATTAACTTATTTTTCGTATTTAGCAAACGGTCACCCACCATACAGCCAACAATTTAAAAAAGAAGACGGGGTTCATTTTAAAGAGCCAAAGCAATTTTTAAAATGAATCTCTTATATTGATGAATGAAACGCGGCAAGTATTCCAGGACGAAGTGCAGTACGAGACTTAAGACAACTTTGATCATTTAAGCCGCGAAGGTTTATTTGTTTGAACAGGAAAATGAAGCTAACATTAAATCAGAGACGAAGTTTGAAAATTAAAACCATAGTTTTAAAATTAAATTAGAAAATTTTTTAAAAATTCCCAAACGAAGTTAACTGTTAGAATTTGGAAAAAAACACTTATATTTTAATAGAGTATTCGTTTATTTTAATATTCTTGAAAGAATTAAAACTAAAATATTAATATGAAAGGATGTTAAAAGAAGAGCAATTCAATAGAAGTTTGCTAAATAGAACCCTCTTTAACCACGTTTTTTTACATTACTTTGCTGAAAAAAGTATTTTGAATGACAAAAGTCTAGACATAACTATTTCAGTATTTTGCTGAGTAATTTAGGGTAGTTACCTTTAAAAAAATCATTATAAAAGATTATCTTTTTGTTTCTTTTTTTTAATCTTTTCGTTATCATATTTGTGGGGCAATTTTGAATGAAGAAAAAACCTAATATAAAGCCTGTTTTTTCATATTTTGCTGTAGTTAATATTTAAATTTGATTTGGTTCAGAAAGGAATCAACATATATTTTAAATTTGTTGACATATAGACATTATATATGAATCCAAAAGAAACAGATAGTGATATATTACACATTGATAGGAAATTTATTAAAACAAGAATTACTGGAAATGTACACGAATTTACTTAATACTTGCAGTAATAATTCGAAAATTAAACACAAATCATAAATATATCTGGAAATTTACGAAGTTCTCATAGCTATATATTAATATATTTTTTTCCCCGGATAAAGCATGTAAAGTGACATTTTTTAACTATCCTCAACATTAATAAGCAAACCTAATCAACAGATAAAACTAATAAATTTGAAAAATATTCATTTGTCTATAGGATTAAGACTAAGGTGTGGTTTGTCGCTCTACAGTCCTTTTTTTACACACTTTAGGCTAATTAGACCAGTTCAACATGGATTCCGAATCACTAACAAACCGCTTGGATTCGAACCTAAAGCCTGTGGTACCAAAGGCCAGAGCGCTAGTCAATTGGCATCAGGCCGCGGATTAAGAGACAGAAAAATATGCGTATTTGAATTAATGTAAATATACTTGCGACCAAAGGTGTTGTACTTTCTTCAATAGCATTTGATGGGAAAAGTTTGCCCTGGCTAGACTTAAAATAAGCTAATTTTAAGTTAATTAAGTGAAAGAGTAAATATTCTTATTAAAAACATCATATGCATCATCTTCAAAAATAAATTTCACTTATGATAGTAGAATCATACTCAATAGTATATTATACGCTTAATCATGTATTACACGATGACAAATAGCTAAAAATGTCATCTTCCATTTCTTTTCATGAAGTTTTTTTTTTTAAATCATTATTAACTGGTAATGAAGTTTTATCACTGATATAAGAAATATCACTTAAAATATAAATAGAGAATGTAGATTGATATTTAAATAAAATAAAAACTCAATCAAATGCATCATTCTCATATAATTTTATGTAATCATAAATTCAAAAATAAAAAAAAATTCCTAAAAATTTCAGCGGGTTTCATGTTTGGTCTTCATACGACCTGCGAGTTTGGCTAAGGATAGCCCGACATTAAACCATAATGGAAACAAATTAATTTTGTTTACCGATATGTACAAAAGTTCAAGATTTTACTATAATAATTTATTAAAATGAATCTATCTTTATACATTTGAAAATATTTTAGCATATATTACATTTTTTGTCCATAAAATAGCTTCAGAAAAATTAACAGCATTTCTCAAAACTTAAAGTTGGTTACCAAGAAAATTATAAAGTACTTAGGTTGATGAAATTTTAGTATAAACAAATCTTCTCAAATATATCCTTAAAATATAACTAAAAAGGGAGAAACAAATTGCGGAGAATTTATTTTTATTAACGATTTTTTTTTTATATAAGAATAAATGTAGAACCAGACTGTCATTACTATTATTACATTTTACTGAAAATGAAAAAATAGCCTTAGATATTTTCCCCCTTTTAAGCTTACAGATGGCAATTCCAAATGTAACTCATTATTTCGCTTTAAAAACAATGAATGGTGAAAAATGAAAGCAATTACTTAAATCCTACTCTTTAGAGTTTTTACACACTACAGAAAAATAAGTAGTTTTATGTTTTATTCATTCTTTCTAAAAGGATATCATCAATGAATATCGTCATTGCAGTTTATTACGTAATCAGTAGATAGACTTCATTTAATACACATCATAAAAAAATTCTTCCAATTATTTTTATGCAAGGAAGATTTGTATTTTTAATTACTTGGAGAGATATGAGTAAATTTTAATATATAAAAAAAGAGCATCTTTATTTTTTTAATAAAATAGTAATGCAGGAAAAAAAAGTGCATCTTTAATTTTCTAATAAAAATAAAATACTAGTTTAACTATACAGTACTAGTTAGAAATACTAGTTATAGAAAAATATTAGTTTAAATGTTTGTTTTGAAAACTTTTTTCAATTCGATTTAAAATGTTACAGTAAAAGAGTAACTGATTAAAAATACTTCAATAGTAATCATTGATTTACTATTTGAACAATTTCGTTTCAAATATAATTATTTTCAAGCACAGTTAGGGATTGTAATATCGGACCAAATGTTCAATACCGGTATTTTTTAGATCTTAATACCGGGATACCGGTAATATAAATTTTAGAAAAAGAAAGAAAACACAGTTTTTTTTTGTTATATTTGCCAGTTTTATTAGAGAATGTAAATATCACAAAAAAATGTGTTAACTTATAAATTATAACAGTATATAAAGAATCACAAAAAGTGTTTAAGTTTGCATCTTCATCGCAATTAGATTCTTTCCTCTTTAATTAATCTGTATCATGTTTTGTTTTTAAATGTGTCCACTTGTACTTCCTCCATTCACTTGAATAACTCTGGAACATTTTTTACATCATGCCACCACATTCTTTTCATCATATAAATAATGAAACAAAACCGAACTAGTATCAACTGATTTTTTTATGTTCTTTAAAGTTATTCTTATTTATTATTATGGGCTATCATTTATGATTGTGTGTATATGTATATCTATATATATATATATATATATATAAATCTGAAAAATATTTTGAATTGTAAAGTATGATATGTAAATACAATGTGAATAACAAACTCACCAATTTTAAAAATATTGAAATATTACACACTTTCTTCACAACTACAACCTTATTTTCACAGACAAGAATTTCTAGATTTCAGATAAGAATAAAAATTTAACATGTGTATTAACATGACGGTATTTAAACATGTGAATACCGGTATTACAAAATTGTACAAATGGCTCAAAATACCGGCATTGCAATTCCTAAGCACAGTATAATAGTTTTAAAATATTTTTTTATTAGAATAATTATTTTATGATGCCATTTAAAAGTTGTCATAATTTCAAACTCTATTCGTTTCAACATAATTTCAGAAAAACTGATCCGTTATACTGATCACATGATAAAAGTTCAGAATTAATATAATTTACAACTTGATATTCCGCAAACATTACGGCCCCAGCAAATTTATTGAAATGTCCATTTATTGAAACAAGCCTTAATTTGATTTAAATAAAATAATAAAAAAAATAGAAACATTAAAATATTTTCAATAATACAGATGTATTTGAGAGATTAAATATCCTTTGACAATTTCCTCTAGAGAATATGAACAAATATCTTCTGTAATTATGTAAATAAACCATTTGTAAAGAAATAAAAGCTCTAGGAAAAATTGCGTTTTTTCTAGGATTGTTAATTCTGCCGTATTTTAATGAATTAACAAAAGCCTTAATAAGCCGATCTTTCTATTTTATGTTTATTTATAACAAAGTTGTAAAAATTTATTTTAATGAGTTATCAAAAATATCAATATAAATAAAACAAAAATATAAATATTTTTGAAGTTGTGTCTTGTAATTTTTGACACACGTTGGCAATTTACATTTTAAACATCACTGAAGATCTTTATTTTTTTTTTAATGCACTAGCAGCTTTGAAGTCAAATTATCATTAAGGTCTCAATATTTAATTATGTTTTCTTCTTATATATTTTCATTGAAACTCCGGACCATCTTCGAAATTTTATATGTAAATGATTTTTTTTTATTGAAAAGAATTATTCCATTTCAATCAAACATGGAATTTCAATAATACAAATAACTCGCTATATACAATTGCTCTAAAAATTTATATCTGAATTTGTAAATTTGTTTAAACTGCGTTGTGTCTAATCCTCAGTGTTCTGCTGTACAGGAGGGACACCCCATGACTAGTCTACTCATTGACGGAAGAAAAGAGGGAGCTCCTGTTGTGATGGAGCACACGTAGGTAGAAGTCTGACTTGGCTCCGTGTGAGAGAGTTGTGCCTTCCGTGAGGACTTTTAAGGGGAACTACTCCAAATACGCGTATCGTATGGAAGAAAACGGGCCAACGGCCATACCATGCTGAATATACCGGTTCTCGTTAGATCACCGAAGTCAAGCATCATTGGGCGCGGTCAGTACTTGGGTGGGTGACCACCTGGGAACACCGCGTGCCGTTGCATTCACAAATTTGGGATCTGAATGGCCGAGTGTCTAGCGCCCTGGCGCTCGGTGCCACAGGTTTCGGGTTCGAATCCCGGCGGTGCCATGGATGTTTGTAGTGGTTCGGAATCCACTTTAAGCCGTAGGTCCCGGTCTCCTATGACTGTAAAGAGCGTCACGGAGCCAAAGTCAGACTTCTACCTATGGGTGCTCCATCACAACAGAAGCTGCTTCCTTCCCCTTCAATCATGAGTACGTATGGGTTCGTGGGCTTGGCCAGCCAAGTGGGATAAGAAACAACAACAGAAAACACGGGAAACTCCCATCAGGTAGTCCGACTCACGAGGCAAGATGCTGAACATCACGAACGCCATCGAGCCTTCTTGTCTTTTGAAACAATGTCTACAACAAAGCCGCCAGCGGACTATACAGCAGCCCTAACGTTCACCAGCGGGGCACGTTGCCTCTGAGCCATGAGTCAGGCAAAACTCAACATTATATAAAATTATTATTTAAACTTAACATTATATAACTAGTTAGTACAGAAAATGGTAAGAGAGTAGGAGGAAAATGTGACTTAAGGAAGTGTGTAGCGACTTGTCAAGGAGAAAGGGTGACAATATTTTTTCTGAACAAGGGTATTGAGGGTTAATCGTTTGAATACTACTTGTTTTTGAACAATAATCCTGTAGAAGCAACATCTAAAGTAGAACTTAGGCTACGTCTGAAACATATCAAACAACAGATCTTTATGGTACAATAAGAAAAATTTATGTTAACTAAGACGTCTATAAGCTTTTCGTATTTGCACTCAGTTTGTCTGTTGAGAATTTTCCGTGTTTTCTCCCATACGACACGCAAATAAAGAGCAGATTCCATGAAAGTTTTCCCAGAAGTTAATTGGCCATTGGCCGCCGGTGAACTGTTCTTGTATATATAATTGGAACACAAAGTTCACCGATATATTGGGAAAAAAGACAATCGATTTCATAAGTAACCAGTTTGAAATTGACTCGGTTCTACTGTGCGAGATAAAACAAACTAAAAAAATAATTAGCTATTTTGTGTTGTAATTTTTATTTAAAGGTTAAATATGAAACAATCAATAGGATTGGAATTGTATACATTTGTGTAGATTGATTATACTAAAACTTTTATAAAGACGTCAAAGGACTATATCAAAACGCTGATTATTATATAGTTGATAAAAGCTTAATGGTTAGCATATTTATAAATCATATATAATAAATATATAAGTATTCTGACAATATATTATTAAATGAACTTGAACTTTTTCCATACAACAAAAATGAACTTGAAAGTGTGTTTAATACAGCTCATTATAATAATAAAAAAAAATAATCATTGGTTTGGTAAATATAAATAATAATTTTTCTCTGGTTGAAAGTTTACATAAAATTGCTTTAAAGGAAGAAGGATTAAAGAATTAAATTTAAAAATTCTTTTTATAAATTCTTTTCCCGTTAAAGAAATTTTAGGTAAATAATCATTTCTAAATACAAAAGAAATTAGGATAACACAGTAAAAAATCCGATATTAAAAGAATTAAGATTGAAAAAAAGGGAATTGTAAATGAATTTATTATATTACTAAAAATTAAATTTTTGATGGAATCGATGCAATTATAAAAAGTTAGTTTTAGAAACTTAAAAAAATTTTTTGGAATTATTCTTTAAAGAATTTTATTTGAAATAAATATTCACCAAGTCCAATTATTCAAGATCTCTGGTTAAGAAAACAAAAAAATGTAAACGATATACAAAAAGCAAATAAAAAAAACACTATTTTGAAACTGGTAATTTTGAAAATATAATATTTCGCTGGCGTTTTATTACGAAGAAAAAATATTGCTTTTGGAAACTTCTCGTAATTCGGCTCCACGGCGAATTTTATTTTCTTGGCATGTCCGCTATTTTGGTCTCGGGTATAAAATTACAACCCCAAGAGGTGTTGAAGTATTGAATTGCTACTGTGCATTTCTTTTTGAGGAGGCTTGTCAAAATCGTAAATCGCAGGTAATTTACTCTTAAAAGAAGAAAAAAAAATCCATAAAAATGAAAAGTTCTTCGGTCCAATGTCTCTTTGTTGTATGGTAATTTTACTAGTTGTTTACAATATTCTGAAAAGAAGCATCGTATGCGAGATTTTTTTTATTTTTTTTTCCAAGAATTAATTTGAAAACTATCAATTTAAATACAAAATTTCAAAACTAAACAAGATTTTTTTTTTCCCTACTAGGAAAAAAATTTTACTTTTAAATTCTAAAAATGTTTTTTTTATCACTTTTCATTATATTTATAATTTTGAATGGATTATTTTTCTTAACATTTAAGAGCTTTTTTTTTTCTTAATCTCATTTAATCACTTTAGAAACTGTAGCACAGACTTTTCATTTTTTATTTTTTTTACTGAATAAATAAAAATCTATTAGATTAAAGGTGCATTATAAAATTTTTCAACGCGAACAATACATCGTATACTTTATAGATACAATTTTTAAATCTAAACTAACAAAATTATAAAATTTTTTAACCAAGATAAAATTAAAAGCATCTTTAGATCCTTTTTGTATTACACTTCCATTGTCTTTGCTTAAATCATGCACTTTTCTCATTATGAAAATATTTAGTTTTTAATGCGATAAATGTCATTTTCGAGCGTATAACTCGTTTACAAGTATTCAAAAATTAAACCTTACTGTTAATGCACGAAATTTGTTGTTACTAATCCCCAACGTCCTGCAGCGCAGGACGGGCATCCCATGAATAATCTACTTAACCCCTTCTGCCCCCTTTCCCTCCATCCCATGAGTAATCCACTCATCATGGATAATCTACTCATAAATGCTACAGTACCCGTGCTGCTGTGTCTAATCCTTAAAGTCCAGCAGTTCAACCCCATGGATGGAGGGAAATGAGCAGCTTCTGTTGGGATGGAGCACCCGTAGGTAGAAGCAGGACTTGGCTCCGTGTCGCTGAAGGAGGGCAGTGGCTTCTAGGAGGACTTTTAGGGGGAACTAACCTTTATTTGAGTATAGTATGGGAGAAAAGCGGAAAACTCTCATCAGGTTATCTTACTAATGAGGCAAGATGCTGAACATCACAAACGCCATCTCGTCTCCTCGTTTTTTGAAACAGCGTCTATAACTAAGCCGCCAGCTGATTGAACCTCAGTCCTAATCCTCAACAGCAGCGCACGTTGCCATTGAGCCACGAGTTGGGCACGCATGAAATTTAAAAAAGTTTTTCATATTGATTATTACTTCCTGATTTAAAGAAAATTGTTCATTATTTTTTTGATAATTGATCTCTTTCATTTGATCTATTCTTTTTTGAAGGTGTTTTTAAAAATTTTCGTTAATTGTGTCTGCTTTTTACTTCAGTCCAGATATTCTGTATTTTACTAATTTTTTGTGATGATTAATTCTTGATTAATAGGTTGCAAGAAAAATAAACACAAAAAATATTTTACTGCTCTTTACAAAATAGGAATTGGGGAGGCACTTATTTCCGACAGTTCAAAGAAAGCAAAGTTCTTAAATGTACTAACATTGTACGAGGTTTTAACACGTGTATTACAGTAAAACGTCTAGACAAGCAAAGAATTTAAAATACCAAATTAGCAGTAAAGGAAGTTTTAAATAAAGAAAAAAAAATCCAAATAAATGAGGCTGAAGAAATCCCAAATAAACCTGAATATGCTGAATAATCTTAGTGTATCCCAAGAAATTCTTTTCGATCGAATTTTAAGCTTTTGTGCTCTTAAAAGGAAGTCTTGAAATGGAATTTCGTATAAAAATAGCAGAAATTCTACTTCAGTTTAGAAAAGAAAATGAAATTGGCGTTTTCTAAGTATAAGAATTCTTTATTTTTTCTGCAAACTGTAAATCTCCTTTTTGATGTGACAAATGCAATTACAGTGTTTTTATTTCGAAATTAAATTGAAAAATTTTGTTGCTAACTAAAACATTTGTATTAATGTTTATGTTAAATAAATAAATTTGAATGAAATTTGAATTTTAGGTTCATTTTATATGAAATATTCAATAAGCATGCAGAAAATTCAAACTTCATGCATATTGTAGATATTTGTGTAAAAATATACCGAAATGCAAGAACTATTCTTGTATTTCACAGAAAAAATTGGAACTATTTTATGTACATAAAATTTAGTTGATATTTTCCTAGAAAAATACAATACCTGAGAAATATGAGAATTTTCCGAAATATTAAAATTCAATTTTTGAAAGTGTTCAGTTCAAATTTCAGTTTATGAAACGAATTTTTCCTTCATTTTTATCGACATTCAGTAAACTTTTAATATTAAATTCATTTCAAAGAATATTTATGGCTGAATTCTATCTAGTTTAATAGTTAATTTTTTATAATACTAATCCATTAAGTCGATTTAATTCACATGTAATCAAAGTATGCATAGTATCAACAAGAATTATATATAAAATATTTATAATATAATAAAAATAATATATACTTTAATATATTATAAAAATACTTTAATATATTATAAAAATTGAAACATCGTTTTCACACTCAAAAATTGTTCTATTATCAACTAAAACTTATTTAGAAAATGTTCTAATAGTTCTTTTTAAAACGGCTGATAAATTCACTTAATTTTAAATTTGCATCTTCACAAATTATGTTTTAAGAGCATATGCGAACTTAAAATATAAAAAAGTTTTTATATTTAAGATTTTGATAAATGTATTTTTAAGAATCGACGAGAAGTTTATAAAGAGATAAAGGCGAATAATTTTACTTTGTATTGGAATAAGCAGCTGCTACAGCCGCTTTCAAAACTAATTATTCTGATGAATGGTAATTATTATGCTGATGTCACGTCTGATAAGATTACCAAGCCAAGTGTTACAAATATGAATAGGGTAATCTAACCATAATTTTTTTTAATTAGAAAAAGGATATTTTCTATTCTTTCCTCAAAATATAAAAAACTTGGTGTACACTAGTTCGGAAAGATTACCAAACAAATTGAAATTGTAATCGTATTTTCTTAAGATCATTAAAAAAAATTAATAATTATTTCGCAGAAATACAAGTAATTTTTTTCCTGGAAACAATGTTAACGAAATTTTAATACCTCAGAAGATATCTTTGAATTTCTTTTATGAATATTTTAAATCTAACTTTAAAAAAATTCGTGTGTCACATAGAACAACATTCATGACACACAATGCTTCTAATGTCGTGCTCACGAGAGTGATATTTTTAATAATAAAAAAAGTTTATTTTCACGAAGCCACCATTATATTATTTTATAGTTTTTTAGTTTACATTTTATGAAACAATTTTTAAATCAAAGTTTTGTAAGAATCATTCACGGAATTTAGAAAGAGCTACATGATAGAAGAGAAAGGTTTTCGCCTTATTTATCATAGATAAATGATTTCTCTCAATTGGCAACTGGCGTACTGATTACGGAGTACCAATAGGAATAGACCCCTTAACCTCCTCATCTTATATAAGAAATATCCATATATCCAGAAAGAATATCCATATATAAAGTTTCTGAGTTTTAATTGGCTGCTTAAGGTTAATATGTGATAAAAAATAAAGTTTCTAAGAATTAAAAATGGTACTCTAAAATTAAAAATACTAAAAATAAAAAAGGTAAGATAAGAAATAAAAAAAATTTAATTAAAATAATTTAAATTAAAAATTCGGTGCAATTAGGGACCAGTTATTGATGCCATAAAAATATTGAATAAGATTTAAAATTGGGATTGCTGAACGTAAATTTAAATCTTTTACTGTGCAAATGCAACGTAATACAAGGAAATTTTGAACGGGAAAGATATTCGAAGGAATATTTTATTATTTAAAATCTTGTATAATTCCCATCGACAAAATACACCTTTTTTGTGTTTCTCATATTTTAAAACCATATCATTCATTTTTACTTAATTTTTACTTTTACTTTACCATATCATTAATTAAATTGCAAGAGAAATTCACTACAACTTTTATTTTAATCAACAACTTTTTTTTTTTTTTTGTTAAAAATTTTTTTAAAAAAACTATTTTTTTTTAATTTCCTATTTTGTACTCATTATTTCACTGGGGTTGTCCATAAATTCGTGGTGAAAAAAAAAAGACTTACTTGACAACATTAAGGAATGATCATTCTACTTCTTAAGAGAACGCAATTAGAATATTACTTAAATATTTTACGTTACGATAATTAAAATGTATAATTATTGCAATTTTATGAATTTTTAAGTCAAAGTTATTTCATTATTTCTGCACTGCCTGCATAAATTGTAATAAAAATTGAAATAGGAAGCAAATAATTTCTCCATTTATTATTTAGATATACACTGAAGTAACAAAAGTCATGGGATACCTCTTAATATCGTGTCGGCCCTCCTTTCGCCCGGCGAACTGCAGCAACTCGACATGGCATGGACTCAACAAGTCGTTGGAAGTCTTCTGCAGGAATATTGAGCCATGCTGTCTCGATAGACGTCCATAATTGTGAAAGCGTTGATGGTGCAGGATTTTGGGCACGAACAGACCTCTCGATGATGTCCCATAAATGCTCGATGGGATTCAAGTCGGGCGATCTAGGTGGCCAGATCATTCCTTGGAATTGTCCAGAATGTTCTTCAAACCAATCGCGAACAGTTGTGGCCCGGTGACATGGCGCATTGTCATCCATAAAAATCCCATCGTTGTTTGGGTACATGAAGTCCATGAATGGCTGCAAGTGATCTTCAAGTAGCTGAACATAAGCATTTCCAGTCAATGTTCGGTCCAGTCGCACCAGAGGACCAAGTCCATGCCATGAAAAAACAGCCCACACCATTACGGAGCCACCACCAGCTTGAACAGTGCCTTGCTGACAGTTTGGGTCCATGGCTTCGTGGAGTCTGCGCCACACTCGAACCCTACCATTAGCTGTTACCAACTGAAATCGTGACTCATCGGACCAGGCCACGGTTTTCCATTCATCTAGGGACCAACCGATATGCTCACGTGCCCACGAGAGTCGCTGCAAGCGGTGTCGTTCTGTCAGTAAAGGCACTCGAGTCGGTCTTCTGCTGGAATAGCCTAAGAAAGTCAAATTTCTCCGCACAGTTCTAACAGACAAGTCCCTTGTACGTCCCACATTGATTTCTGCAGTTATTTGACGCAGTGTTGCTTGTCTGTTAGAATTTACGACTCTTTGCAGACGTCGCCGGTCTCGGTCGTTAAGTGCAGGCGGTCGACCACTGCGCTGTCCATGGTGGGATGTTATGCCTGAAATTTCATACTCTCGGCACACTCTTGACACAGTGGATCTGGGAATGTTGAATTTCCTAACGATTTCCGAAATGGCATGACCCATGCGTCTAGCTCCAACTAACATTCCGCGTTCAAAGTCTGTTAATTCCCGTCGTGCGGTCATCATCACGTCAAAACCTCTTCACATGAATAACTTGAACAGAAATGAAAGCTCTGCGAAAGCACTGCGCATTTATACCTGTTCTACGCGATGCTACTGCCATCTGAAAAGTTGCATATTGGTATCCCATGACTTTTGTCACTTCAGTGTATTGCCACGTTTTAAAAAAAAATCTTTAAAAAAAAAAAATCGCTTATTTGTCTTCAATTTATGTGATACAACAAGAGACTCATGATGTTAGTGATGTTTTGATTAGTATTTTAACTTTAAAAAATAGTTTTTAAGTCATACTTCTGAAAGTTTAATTTCTTAAAATAAAGACTGATGTTAATAAGTTGCGATACATGAAATTAAAAGTCTAGGGTTATGGCTAAATATATTGTTTCCATCAAATTGAACTTAATTTTAACATACTCATGCATATTTTTTTATTTCAGATTTTATATAGCTATTATATATGAGCATAATGACAGGATGGTTGAAAGCTCAAATTCGTGTGTTTGTTTTCATATAGCGATTATTTTACAAGTTGTAAACTTTTAATTTATTGTTAATTTAAAATATGTATTATTAGCTGCTTATACCAAACAAGTTTTATTTTCTTAAAAAATTACTTATAAGTTTTCATGATACCAAAAATATATGTAAGATATAAGATACGATTTGAATTTAAAGTTTAATTCAATACTTTTGAACCAATTTTTCTATTTTAAAGAAAGTTTTAAATTCCTTTTTGAAACAATTTATCTGAAGCAAAATATACTTGAATCAAATGACTTTCACTTTGTTCATATCAATGACTTTCACTACGTACATATGAAAAGTAGAGAAATTTCAACTTCAGTATATTATTTCTACAACTATTATAGATTTAGAATATCTTATTTGAAATTATTTTTTTATAGAGAGGAAATTCTACAAAATTTTGTTTAAATAAACACAACATTTGACGGATCGATTTATCTTTTAGATTATGCTGGTATGTCCACTCTAAATTACTCGTTTCATACTTCCTAGAAAGGTCACCGACTTTCTATAAAAAAAAAAAAAAATGTAATAAACAGGAAAGGAAAACATCGAACTTAGAAAAAAAATATTTTTTTTATCCGATGGAAGGCCTTTAACCTTTAAAACGTAAAAAGTATTCACTCACAAAATATTGAATGAAATAATAGTAAACAGAACACTTCTAGTTTCAGTTCATTCTGATCAAACTTACTTCAACTGCACAAATGATTATACTGAATATAAATCTATACTACAAAATTCTATTCTTAAAATTAGTTTCAAAGAATTTAAATTAATTTGGTAAAGAGTTAATTTAAATTATTTAGCGAAATAATTGCAGAATAATAAATTTCAGAATAATTCTAATTCCAAAGAATTATTTAAAATAAAACTCTTGTGTATTAATCGAAAATGTGTAATACATTATAAGCAATGAAATCCACAGACACCATTTTTATGAAATACAAGGAAAGGCCATTAATATTTCACAAGAGAATCGAAACAAAGTATTTAAAAACTAGGTATTGTGTTCGTTCGCATTACTGATGTCATTAACACACGTTGGAAAATATGAAAATGCATTAATGGGGTAGAAACCGATTATATTGCGGGAAGATATGCGAATGCTGGTAATGGTAAGGTTATTGAATTTTGAGGAGAACAATTTTTTGAAATGAAAGTAGAACATTTAATCATTTTGTTTTGAATGAAAAGTCTGACACAGGATTAGAAATTAATTTACAACTACTACAGATTAGCGAAGTTTATAAAGATTGCAGAAGATACTAATATTAAGTGAATGAATAAACGATAATCTGATTTTTAATTAAGATTTTTATGGAAAAATTGTTCATGATTTAAAATGGAAGCGTAGAAATCAATTTTCTCTTAGAACTTTAAGCACATTTTATAAACAAAAATTTGTTGAAAACGACAGTTAAAAGCTCTAAACTAAGCTTAATAAGTTGAATCGCATTGTTATTTATTTTTAAAAAACTAAAATATACTATAATTTAATTATATTGTTTAATTATAGTAAACTAATTATAGTATAATTTCCAAACAGAAAAAATATTTATTAAAGATAAAAATAGAAAAACTATTTTAAAATTCACTAACCAGTGAGTTTCTATTATTAGAGGAATAGTTAACTATTTATTATTCTTAAAGCAATAAATTTTTAAATACCTATTATAAAAAATACAGTAAATTCAATCAGAAAAGTTTCAACTTCAATGATTAAATGATTCAACTTTCCAGTTATTTTATCATTTACTACAAGAAAACTCTTTTGTACTTAAAATCGGTTACTCATTGATTCAAATTTGACCTTCAAAGAACTTTTTTTTCGATTGCAAAAAGAAAAAATTAGTTAGGTTCATTTCAAAGCCCATCATCTTAAAAGAAAAAACCTGTTAAATTGAAGAAAAACATGCATTTAAGAATTGAAATTGTAATCTCCATAGAATACTTCTCTGAACAGTAAAATTAGTTATGGTGAAATTATAACATATATAAACAAGGGACCTGATTCAAATGTTGATCTGCATTCATACAAACGAGACTGAAAAGAAAATGGCTCATCAAAGTATCTCCAAAAATTATCACGAAGTCTGGTTTAGAAATCAGCAATAAATAAAATAAAATCCTTAGCTTTATAGACAGTAACAATATGTAAAATTCTGAAGAATATTATTAGTCAACGAAATTACTGAAACAATTTGCTTTGAGACTTAAAAAATATACGAAGAGTTCAAAAATTAATTTTGAATAACCAGTGTTGCCATTTTGCAAATTGCTTTTTACCACCAAATTATTTAAAAAATACCTCGAATATTTGCAGTTCGATTTATTGTAAAACAGCTCAATTTAACGCTTATTAATTAAAGCATTTATATACTGATAAGGCTATATTACTTCAAGTAAATAAAAAGTTATTGCTCTTGCATAAACCTCCTTTATAAGATATATTACTTTCTAAACAAATTTTAATTAAATAGGAAAATTTTTAAAAACATTTCAGGCGAGTTCAATTTTAGTATAAGGCTTTTAACATTTTTTTTAAAAAAACTTTTAAACTAAAAGTCCTTTTAAAAATTTTATCTTTTTGTTCTCATAAATGCTTTAAAAAACAGTTTAGACGATTTCAATTTTAAAATAAGGCTTTTAACATTTTGTGATGAAACAAACATTTTTTTTAATAAATGCAATATTCATCTAAAATTTGATTTTTTCCTTCTTGATAAATGCTTTAAAACTCATGAAGCATTAAAAAGTAACAATTTTAAATGAAATTATTACAAATCAAAAAAAGGATAGAAGCTAATATAGTATTGTGGTTGCATTTTAAATATTAAAAACCTGTTGTCAGACACTTTAAATGCTCCGAATAATTTTTTTTCTACGATGCTAAAAAGTTTAATTTTTATGATTTAAAAATATTTCATTCTGCAAATTAGTTATCCATTTTAATTATCTACACATTTCTTATTCTTTAACTATTTAATTTTAACACTTTTTTTATTCATTGCAAGTTAAGTAAAAAAAAAAAATCATCTTGCTATCTAAATTATTCTTAAATATCCATATACATCGAAATTATTATTTTTTTTTTTGTAATTACCTTCAACCTGACAACATTGTGCAAAAATGCATATTTGAATGCCACAAGTTATATTTTAAACGCAAGAAAGTTTCTAGGCGATATGAAGAAAAAAACGTAGTGAATCACTTATGGTTGATTGAAAACATTGCAAAAGTATGTGGTAAGAAAATTTTTTTATGCGTATCAAGCAATAAATACCACTATAAAAAAATAAACTATTCAAATGGAATTCACTTCATTCAAACGAAGAATTCTCAAAATGCAAATATCTTTATATATATATATATATATACATATACACACACACACACACA